>LOEQ01003380.1:97807-108954 GCA_001685075.1 Bramus lutescens
TTGCTTTACAGAAGCTTTTCAGTTTCAGGAGGTCCCATTTATTAATTGTTTCTCTCAGTGTCTGTGCTGCTGGCATTATATTTAGGAAGTGTCAAGACCTTTTTTCAAACTACACGAGTCCACTTAGTACTGCCAGCACGTGATGTTGTAGGACCGTCCACTGGCGTGAGGGCAGCTCATCCAGTGCCACATCCCTGAGGGAAACCGGTGCCCTCCCCGCAGCCATCCATTGCCAGTAGCCTGTGATGTGTCTCTAGTTGCAGCTAACGCTTGTGAAGATGCAAACCGAGCACCACAGCCCTCGTCTGTCCATTGTGCTCCTGTCATCACAGCTGTCCTACGCTCACAGAGGCAGAATCAGCCCAACTTGAATAGCTCGCTATATATGTTCCCATACAAGTAGCAAAGTACTGTACAGGCTGCTTTTGTTGTTGCCCATGGGATGCTTCTGGTTTTTACTAATACCATTTATGTTGAGCTCCATTTTATTTTAAATTACCAATTATTTACTCTCTGGATGGAAACCATAACTATATTTACTCTCCAGTTATGATCTAGAACTTGTAACTCACCTCTAGGTCAACATCTACTCGTTCTCTTCAGGCTGCTACTGAGTAATGACTTCCTTTGCCCATTCTTTTATTCTTTTCATATTTCACAGTTTCCTCATAATGACCCCCCACTCATTCATTGAAGGGGTAGTTCTGGATGCTGTTATTTTTTCTAATTAGGTTTTACTTCATCATATTTTCCCAAAATTTGGTCCCTCTAAGATGCTTAGGAATTATGCTTCTTTTAATAGTAAAACTGTGTCTATCTCCTCTAGTGTTTATAAAATATGACCTATATTACTGTGTTCCAATGTAAGATGCCAAGCTTCCTGTGGTAAGGTTACAATATTTAGAGTTGGCCAGGCATGACAGCATATCTATAATCCTAGCTACCCAGGAGGCTAAGGCAAGTTTGAGGCCAGCCTGAGCAATTTTGAAAGACTCTCTCAAAATGAAATAAAAAGGGGCAGTGGATATACTTAAGTACTAATCTGTATCTTGACAAGGCTCCATGTTCAGTTCTTTGTACCAGAAGGAGGACACTGGTTTGACGATGAGACACCTTGCCTGGCAGTAGTGGAGCACACCTTTAATCCCAGTACTCAGGAGGCAGAGGAAGGATCTCTGAGTTCAAGGCCAACCTGGTCTGTAGAGGGAGTTTCAGGAGAGCCAGGGCTACACAGAGAAACTCTGTCTTGGGAAAAAAAAAAAAAGTAAGTAAGAAAGAAAGAAAGAAATTAACAAATAGCCCCTTAGCTGGCGTGGAGAACAGCAGGACCTCTTGCCCATCAGCTCATTTCATTACCAGTTAATAGCCCTTGCTGGCCTGGAACCCTCTATATAGACAGACTGGCTTTAACCCCAGGATCTACCTGCCTCTACTTCTTTCTTCCATGCTGGGAGGAAAGGTTTGCACCGCCACGCCCATCTGAGCTGTGTAATCTCGGTGTCATAGGGAGCATGATTATACACCACTGAAGGTAAATGAATAATCTAATCTAGCTTTATGTTATAGAGAAAGGCAATCCAGGAAGGTGAAGTAATTTTTCAGGTTGACATAGGTGAGTGGTTGCAGAATATAGTTTTAAAACTCATATCTAGAGCTGGGCAGTGGTGGTGCACACCTTCACTCCCAGCACTCGGGAGGCAGAGGCAGGCAGATCTCTGAGTTCAAGGCCAGCCTGGTCTACAAAAGCTACTACCAGGATAGCCAGGACTATACAGAAAAACCCTGTCTTGAAAAACCAAATATTAGTTAAATATTAGCTCTTGAGTCAAGTTTTCTTGTTGATAGCTCTCTATCTAAATCCTTTTCTTTTGGTAAAATTGGTTATTTCATGATTTTAATTCTTAAAAAGAAAACTGTAGCTGTCAAGATTCTTCATCCTTCTTATGCTGACATTTACTAATAGTATTTGCTGACATGTACTCTTTATTACAGGGAGACAATCTGATGGCTTTGGCAGAAGCAACGATTGCTCTCGCGGAGATGCTGGAACTGAAAGCAGATCTCACGGGTCTAGTGGAAGGAATAGTGATAGAGTCTTTCACCGACAAAGGAAGAGGGTAGGGATTACTAAATGACGCTAATAATTTTGTTTGAGGGGTTGTGTGACAATATATATAGTGCATAGTTTTAGTTTCTGAGCCATGGTTTCAAAGAATGTTTTTTCAATGTGTTTTATTGCACTAGTACAGAGAACACAAAAGTGAAGTTGTTGTCATCACACTTAGATGACTAGAGTAGTTAAATTGGTTTGCACCCCCCACTGGCTCAGATATTTGTATTTACAGGTAGACTAGCAATGAATGAGAGTGAAATGCCAGTTGTTACATTTTAATTTCTAGTTCTTTGACTTGACCCAGAAATCTAATGTGTAGGAAGGTCTTTGTAATGTCATGTTCTTCTTGAATGTTCTGCCTATAAGCACAAGAGATTTTCTCATTGCTTTGTACACTGTTAGCAGCTATGAGCAGTCTCATAGCCATGTGTGGGATGGGGTAGAAAGTGGGGTAGGATTGAGTCAGAACAATCTGCGCATGGCTCATTCCCTGCCTGGATACTCTGTTGGCGCAGTCACACAGCACTGTCCATTCATGCTGCCTCGTTTCAGTTAGCAGGGTTAAGGTTCCCTCCTATGTCCACAAGCTGTCCATCCGTCTGCTGAAGATGTGGGGCTGCTTCTACTCCTTTTTCTTTACTCCTTGACTGTTGTAAAGAATACTTTGCTTTGTTTTTGGCTTTTGTCATGATGAGGACAAGCCTGAGGCCTGGCCCAGTATGGTTGCATACGTCTCTAATCCCAGCATTTTGAAGACTGAGGCTGGAAGAGCCAGGGCCAGACTAGATTAAGAGACAAGGGCCCAGAGAATTGGCTCCACAGTTAAGAGCACTTGCTGGTTTTGCAGAGGACCAGATTCAGTTCCCTGCCCCTTTATGGTGCCTCATAGCAGTAACTCCAGGGATCTGATGCCTTCTTCCAAGAGCACCAGACAAGCATGAGGTGCACATATACATGCATACATTCATACATATACAGACACACATACATACATGCAAGTGAAACATTCAGACACATAAATAAACCCTACACAACCACACAGAAAAACAAAAGTCTGGGATTTTGCATGTTAGGCAAGTATACCCTGATAAATCCTTGGCCAAGTAAAAGTCTTTATAGTAGCCAAAGCTGCTTGAGGAATTGAGAAGGGAATTAATCCTATATGTTCATATTCATACGTATGTGTGTGCGCATGCATATGTGCACATGCTCCATAAAACTAGTTTTTGCTCTAAAGAAAGCACAATTATGGCCAGAGAGATGACTCAGTGGTTGAGAGCACTGACTGCTCTCAGGGGACCCGAGTTCAATTCCCAGCACCCACATGGCAGCTCACAACTGTCTGTAATCTCAGTTTCAGGGGACCCAACACCCATGGCAAAACGCCAATGCACATTAAAAAAAAGTTTTAAAAAGTACAATTAAGTCCTGATTATAGCATTAAGAATACTTACTTTTTATATTCATTTTAGTTCTGTTACAACAGCTATAATTCAAAGAGGAACTCTGAGAAAGGGCTCAATTCTAGTTGCTGGGAAGAGTTGGGCGAAAGTTCGACTAATGTTTGATGAAAATGGACAAACACTTAATGAGGCCTATCCCAGCATGCCAGTGGGAATCATAGGCTGGAGAGACCTCCCTTCTGCAGGAGATGAAATTCTTGAAGTAGAATCTGAGGTATGCAAGCCTAATTCTTGAATGTTAGATATTAATGATGGCTTTACATACCAGTATATAATGTTTAATATTAAATAAGAGTGCTAATGTTAATCATAGTTTGTAAGGGACTGTGAAGAGGCCAGGGTACCATTTTAGAATTTAACTATAGTATTATGTTTTTTAGATAGTTTTAAAACCGTTTTAATTATATACAAAATTATATACAAAATTCCTAAAGTTTTATTTTTTGAAACTTATGAGTTGAGCTCCTAATAGGGAAAACATAAGCTTTTAACCCAGCAGTCACTGGTGTCTGTTTCAGTAAAATCATAAGTTTTCCCTGTAAAGTCAAGGGCCCGAGAAGTTGTTGACTGGAGGAAGACTGAGCAGAAAGAGGAAAAAGGCAAAGATGACCTGAAAATAATGGAAGAAATGCGAAAGGAGCACCAAGAAGAGCACCGGAAAGCCCGTGCAAAGTATGGCGATCTGCACTGGAAGGAGAGGTCGTATATGAAGTACCTTGAAAGAAAACAACAGAGACCCTTAAAGCTCAAGGAAAAGGCAGAAAAGGACTCAAATGTACTTCCTTTAATTATTAAAGGTAAGTTTTTGAAGGTTTTTACTTTGCTACTCACCGTTTAAATTATTTAATTTTGTTAATTTAGAACCCCTCTTCTTTATCTATTGGGGCGCAGGTGGCAGTCTTTGCAAGCTAACCTGGGCTTTCTGAATGCCCAGGTTACAGATGTGCACTGCCCCAACAAACCCTTAAATCAAAGTAGGTTTCTACTTTGATTTTTTTTCAGTGGTTTGATGTTCAATTTTTTTTTTTTCTGAGCAAGCGTAGCTTGTATTGATTTCATTGTAAAATGTTTCTTTGAATTTCTTTGTATTTGTATATTGTAAGTTCTTACAATGCTAAACTTAAATAAAAGTGGTTTTAGTTATTAACACCATTCCTGTCTTGGCTTTAAAATAGATTTTCATTTTACATACCTGCCTCTTACAACTAACACATTTTAAACTCTTGCTGTATCTATCTATAGGTGATGTTGATGGGTCTGTGGAGGCCATCTTGAACCTTCTTGATACGTATGATGCTTCCCATGAATGTGAACTAGAACTGGTACATTTTGGATTGGGTGACATTAGTGAAAACGATGTCAACTTTGCTGAGACATTTGATGGTAAAGATTCTATTGGCTATATATTAATCTGTGTGAACCCATTATCTTGTGTACCTTCTCACTTATGTCTTGTGATTGGCTGATCATTGGCTAGCATTCTCCTCCTAGAGCATCAGTAATCACATCTGTCATGGCCACTGCAACCTTGTGAACTAGTCCAAGACCAAGTACTGTTCCTTGATTTTTTTTTTTTTTATTATCCTGGTCCCCAGTTGCACACGCACTCCAGGTATCTCTCACTGCCCTCTGAGTGTTCATTGTCTGTTAGCCATCTATCCAGTACTTTACTTCATCTTGTGACCCTGTAATGCCAGTTCCAGGAAAGCTGACTCCCCTTCTAACCATCATGCATGCTTACACATTATACACGCAATCAAAACAGTCACAATAAATAAATCTAAAAAATTGTTTTAAATCATAAAACTTCCTTTTAAACAAGGTATAATTTATAAAATCCAATAATTAAAATTTTACTACTTTTCATGAGAATAGTCACAAAACTTCTCAATAGCTATGTAATTACAAAGAAGGAAGTAAAACAATTTAGATTTTACTTTCTGCCTCAAAGATAAGTGATTGTCCTGTGATGCTTGTGCTAGTGTACTCATCTTGTCTCTGCTTGCTAGGTGTTATTTATGGCTTCAATGTGGATGCAGGCAAAGCTATCCAGCAATCAGCTGCACAAAAAGGAGTTAAGATTAAACTTCACAGAATCATCTACCATCTTATTGAAGATCTGCAGGAGGAACTAAGCAGCAGATTGCCTCACAGGCTGGAGGAATACCCGATAGGTGAGTGCTGGCTGCAGCTTTCCAATATTTACGTCAGGTGCTGTAAATAGGAAATAGCAAAGCTTAGGGAAATAGATTTGCTGTTCCATACAAGGCTTATGTTGTAGAAAAAATTACTACAATGAGGTGACAATTCAGTGACTTGTATGTGACTTCTATGGTGACAGACAGAGTTCATTCAAGCCCAGAGGATATAAAACCAAAGTGACTGAGAACTTGCCTCAAGTCTACACATGAACAAAAATGGTAATACAGTGTCATAGAGCTTTTGGTTTTGCTCTGAGACTAAATGAATATACATTGAAAGCATATTAAATAGTACGTATTTTCAAGTATTCTAGCATATTCTTGGCCTCATTAAAGGCCAAATTTATTTAAAATGGTTAAATATTAACTCTAATAGTCTAATCCAGTCTATAATCAGATTTTATCTAGTTTTGAAACAGGGTATTATGTAACCTAGGCTGTCCCCAGCTGTGTACCAAAGTATAGTCTTGAACTTCTGATCCTTCAGCACCCAATCCCTGGGATCAAGTCATGTGCCAGGCTTGGCCCCCACAATGTCTTTTTTTTGTTTTTTTTCGAGACAGGGTTTCACTGTAGCTTTGGAGCCTGTCCTAGAACTAGCTCCTGTAGACCAGGCTGGCCTCAAACTCAGAGATCCACCTGCCTCTGCCTCCCTAGTGCTAGGATTAAAGGCATGCGCCACCGCCGACCAGCGCACAATGTAGTTTTTTAAAGCAAATTTTTCACCTAGATCAAGCCCATCAGGCTCATAAATTACATGCAGTTGTCATGTCTCTTATAATCCTATTTAATCTGGAATGATTCTTTCATCTATCCTTTTGACCTTAACATTTTTAAAATGTGAAGATCAACGACTTCATTTACCATGTTTGTTCCCTTATAAGATCTGGTTTTGTAGTTTGGGTCTATATAGATTTACTATAAGATAAATATAAACAGTATACAAAAATGTTATGTTTTTGTACCAAGAGCAATTTGGAAAAGCCAACTGAGGGTTTCCTGAAGTGGACACACCAAATATTACTGACACCATCAGTCATGAAACATTCAAAACTGGTCACTTTGATGTTAGAACTTGAGTTATAATTAGTGTTCAGTATATGGAAGGGGAAAAAAAACTGAGATGATTTAAAGATAGCAACAGTCTGCATTAGAAAGTAGATTGAGGGGCTGGAGAGATGGCTCAGAGGTTAAGAGCACTGACTGCTCTTCCAAAGGTCCTGAGTTCAATTCCCGGCAACCACATGGTGGTTCACAACCATCTGTAATGAGATCTGGTGCCCTCTTCTGGCCTGCAGGCATGGAAGCTGAACACTGTGTACATAATAAATAAATCTAAGAAAATAGATTGAGCCAGACAGTGGCTCAGGAAACAGAGGCAGGTGGATCTCTGCGCTTGAGGCTAGCCTAGTCTACAGAGTTCCAGGACTACACAGTAAAACCGTCTTGAATAAACCAAAAATGTATTGAAGGAAAGCCAAACAGTAGATTGTTCTCTTTCAGACTGGGTTTGTCTCTATATATGGCCATTCTGGAACTCTGTAGACCAAACTTGGCCTCAGACTCAAGAGATTTGACTGTGCCTGCTTCTGCCTCCCAAGTGCTAGGATTAGAGATGTGCACCATCACTGCCCAGCAACAGTAGATTTTTATGGAGCAGAGAAATACTCAAGGATTTTTATGTGTACGGGTGGGATTTTGTTTGTTGGAGACAGGGTTTCTCTGTGTAACAGCCCCAACAGTTCTATAACTAGCTGTTTTAGACCAGGCTGTCGTCGAACTCAGAGATCCATCTGTCTCAAGTGCTAGGTGTGCACCACCACTATGTATAGGTGTTTCACCTGCGTATCAGTCTATAGGCATCTGACCAGTGTCTGTGAAGCCAGAACAGGATGCTAGATCCCCTGGGACTAGAGTTACAGAAGCTCATGAGCCACATGTGGGTGGACACTGGACATTAAATCAGGGTCACTTAATTGTCATCTCTCCAACTCCTGGGATTTTCTACCTGTTAATTCTAATTATTGGTTATGAAAATTAAGTTAGTGGTATCAAAGAAATACTATTTCCCAAACCTAATTTCGGTTGAGACAGGGTATGAATATGTAGTGCTAGCTGGCCTGGAGCTTACACATTACACTTTCCTCCACTGTGTTCTTCCTAAAGGTGAGGCCTGTATACTAGCTACGTTTGCTGTAACAGAAGGGAAGAGAAAAGTTCCTGTGGCTGGCTGCAGAGTTCAAAAGGGTCAGTTAGAAAAACAGAAGAAGTTTAAATTAATCCGAAATGGACAAGTTATTTGGAAGGGTAAGCAATATTAAAACCTATTTCTAAATCATAATCACCAAATCCTGATTGGGCTAACATCCAAAACCTATGCATTTTTCCCTTGCCTAGCCTTAGCTTGTGCCATTTCTGATAGGCTCCTCAGTTAGTTCTGACGACACTCCCAAGATTAGTCTTGGTTCTGTTAAAAAAAAAAATCACCTTTGTTCTGCTCAGCCCTTGTATATTGTTTGTCCTTTGGTCCCAAGGTCCCCAACATTCCATGTTAGGGCACTCCCTGACTGGTCTTCAGATTTGCCTGCCATCTTTTGTGGATTTTTTGATACAACCTCCAGAGTACAGTTTTAGACTACCTTTAAAATGGGAGATTTCAGATCTATCAGGTCAACTTATATTTTTTGAACTTCCTTGGTATTTACTCTTACCTAAGGTCTATATTGGAAGGGCAGTCAAATAGATCCACAGGTAAGGCACTTGCCACATAAGCCTGACAACCCGAGTTTAATATCCAGAACCCGCATTAAAGTAGAAAACCGTTACACCAAACCATGTATCACTTAGTAGGTGTCTCTTAAATATACTAACAGTGGCTTTTTCTTTTTTTTTAAGGCTCATTAACCTCGTTGAAACACCATAAAGATGACGTTTCAGTCATCAAAACTGGAATGGACTGTGGTCTTACTTTAGATGAAGAAAAAATAGAATTCAAAGTGGGAGATGAAATTGTTTGTTATGAGGAAAATGAAGTGCCAGCTAAGACGTCTTGGGATCCAGGATTTTAAAAGCACAATAAAAATGATAAATGTATTGTTTCGTATCCTTTATTTAAAGATGGGTCTTGATACTTAGCACACGCTAGTTAAGCAATCTCCTGCCTCAGCCTAGCTTCCTTTTCTTATATAGCAAATATCTTTGCCTTATCAGAGTTAAGAATTCACAATGAGCTAGACACATAGCTTAATCCCAGAGACAGGCCTGTTATCAAGGCCAGCAAGGCCTTGTCTCCAAAAAAAAAAGGAAAAGAAACCAAACAAACCAATGAACATCCCCCTCCCAAATACATCAACAGGGAGTACACTTGCTTAAAGTCTGGATATCACCTATCTTGTGACTCGAGATGCTATGAAGAGCAGCCAGTGCTCTTAACTCTGAGCCATCTCTCCAGTTCAAATAAATGATCAGTTCTTTTGGGTGAGACATACTGTCATGTCTTAAAGCAAGGTCAAAAGGATAGGGAGGTGGCCTCTTCTAGTTCTGAACAGAGACTAATCATTCTCTAAGGTACAGGACATCCCCCAATCCCTTAAGAAATTCTGGCTCAAGTCAATGCAAGCCAGGCAGCTGGCACCTAAGACAGGAACCAAAAGGACTAGTTGCATAGCCCAAAAAACAGTCTTTAAACATACAATAAAACTCAGTACTAAACATCAATTCCTGTCTTTTTATTTATTCATACATAACTACTTGTCTTCTGGCTTGTTGAAGCAGTAAGTCAGACAGCACTTCCCACAGTAATGCCTGTCAAAGTGGCTAGCCATGAAAACTCCAGCACCACATTCATCAGAAGGACACTCTCGACGAAGACGACTAATTTTGCCATTTTCATCCACCTGAAAATACAAAAACTTACTCTAAGATAATTCCACAAAACATATCCTGAAGTCTGATTTAAGTGACTCAAGTTATTAACCACTGGACCTCACAACACCAATAATTTCCTAGTGCATTTTAGGGGCTGGAGTGATGGTTTAGTGGTTGAGAGCATAAACTGTCCTCGCTGAGAACATGCATTCAGTTCCCAGGACCCACATCTGACAGCTCACACCTATAACCCCAGCTCTAGGGGATCAGACATCCCTGCCTTCTTCACTCATATGCAAAACATATTCACAAGTAAAAATATTTTAAGAAATTGTAGTGTTCAAGTCAGCACTTCTGTAAGTCAACTGCTCTAAACTTGTTCCAAACCTATCACAGGTTTTGCTGATCCCCTCCTCTTGAGCAGCTCACCTTATAGTACTTCAGTACAGCCAACTTCACCTTCTTTCTCTTATGTTTGTTCTTCTTGGGGGTGGTGTAAGACTTCTTCTTCCTTTTCTTAGCACCACCACGAAGTCTCAACACCAGATGAAGGGTGGACTCCTGTATGAAGGATCAAGGAGGCATCAATCCCTGGAGCATCAACAATCCTGACTACAGTCTGTCAATCGCTAGGTGTGATTGTGCCTGCCAGCAGCAACCACCCCACCCACACTGCACTTGGGGGTGGGAGCATCTCAGGAATGCCTTACGACCTACCTCTCCCCACAAATCAAAAAAATCAACCATCATCACATTTTAACACTAAACAGCTGCAGTGCTTCTCAGTATTAGTGGACTAGCATGTAATCTAATCCCATCTTCCCTATTTCTGCAAGTTTCCCCCCAAACAAACCTTTTGGATGTTGTAGTCAGACAATGTACGGCCATCTTCCAACTGCTTGCCAGCGAAGATCAGCCTCTGCTGATCAGGAGGAATTCCTAATTCAAGAATAAATACTGGGCTTAATCGAACTAAGTAGCTGCATACCAAGCTACAGATAACCCTCTATCAAACAACTGCTAACAGTGGCACTGACTTACTACTCAACACTTTTCGTAATGTTTGAACGGCGCTTGAACATTTAATACACGTTAATAGCCTCCGTGAGACAGTAAACTTATGAGGGAAATATCGTTAAAATTCACACGTAGGAACAAAGCTGTCATGCAGAGTTTTCAAAGTTAATTTGTTTCCTACCCTAAGAGCAAATATGCCTAGTCACACAACCAGGGATTTCTCTAGCGACAAAACATCACTTGCCTTCCTTATCCTGGATCTTGGCCTTGACATTTTCTATAGTGTCCGAGGGTTCAACCTACGAGTTTTAAAACACAGTTAAACGCGAAGAAACTAGAACATCGATTTCGGCGAATGTCCACGTTACACAAAGCGAGCAGGGAGATAGTGAGCCGGCACTTATTCATTGAGGGCGAAACAGTGCACAGCCTCCCGGGAGTGCTACATGCCAAGTCCGTTCCCAGGCCAGGGCGAGTGCCGGCCGC
>LOEQ01003380.1:109009-123505 GCA_001685075.1 Bramus lutescens
CGACTCGGAACGGGACAGGCGCAAACTTTCGGCATCGAAAACCCAACTCAGGGGCCTGTAAGCAACCCATCCTCGGCTCACGGCCAAGCTTCAGAACTCAGAAACGCGCTCAAGCTTCAGGCGGCAGTGAGGTCTCCGCCAGGGCTCGGCTCTCACGCCGCCTGGGCCCGTACCTCGAGCGTGATGGTTTTCCCCGTAAGGGTCTTCACGAAAATCTGCATCTTGGCGGCGCAGCCACCTGCATTCGAAAAGAGACGGATTAGACCCGACGACCCCGGTGAGAGCGACGCCTAAGGCCACCGGCCAGAGCCGGACCACGGAGCATACACTCACCACAGATGGCGGATCGGAAAGGAAGAGCCTCGCGAGCCAACGGGGTTTCCCGGCCGAAGGACCCGCCCCTTAGGCGTCCACGCACGTGCCTGCGCGCTGCCACCAAACCGCGGCTGTCTAACTCAGTGCCGGTCTAGCGGGCGCTCCATCTCCCTACTCTCTTTCTCTCATTTGCGTCCTCGAAACGGTGTGCTCCCCTTAAAAATGTTTCAAAAGGCGCTCTTATACAGTCGATGCGACCAAGAGGGGGCTTTCCTTTACAGGGGGCTTGTTAGAACGAGAAAAGAGAGGTAACACAAGTCTATCTGGGAATTGTAGTTTTTCGCTGCTTTCTTCTTGCTAAAACTACTTGTCCCAAGATGCAGTTCCACACTTTCGGGCGGGCAGTCTGGTTACAGTCTCTAAGCGGGGTTAGGTACTCAGGTGAGGACCTGAGGGTGGGGCCGCGCCGGAAATGCCTAGAAGGGCAGGGTTCATGAGGAGCGTTCCGCGGTGCTGACCCCCAGAGAAGGGCATCCTCAGCCGACCCAAGGACTGGGGCGTACACACCGAGGTCTTCCACAGTGCGGGTGCGGTCGCTTCCTTGCACCCTCCTTCTTGGCCCTCAGCTACCAGTCTGAGGAAGCTTCTGAGCCGCACGCGCCATCCTAGTATGAAACGGTTAAATGTATCGGAATTTTCATCTCTGCACCTTTTAAAAGCCGTACAGTAAGGAAACCTGCAAAATGATTGTTTAGGCCTCGACTGCAAGCTCGGACGTGGAGGTTGTCCATCCTGGGAAAAATACTTAGGAGCATGTACTGTCCCGGAAAAATAGGCAAAACAGACCAGTTAGGAGCAGACCGTGCCCTCGCCTAGTCCCTTCTGCACCTCACAAACGCAGTGCCCTTTCTAATGCAGACCCTTAATGTCATTTCCTATCCCTAAACGTTCCCCGGGCTTTTTGTTGTGGTGGTGGTTTGTTTGTTTGCTTTGCTTTTTGTTTGTTTGGTTTCTTTATCCCTGTCCTAACACTGTTGGCTCTTTCCTCTTTTATATCTACCAGCCCTGCTACCTCCAAAAGACACATTTTGAAAAGTAGAAATGGGCTGGAAAATGGCTCAGTAGATAAAATGCTTGATATGCAAAAGTCTATATTATAACCCCAAAACCCACTGAAAAAAAAAAAAGGTGCTGTGCCTGATGGGAAACTTCCTAGAGCTCGTTGGCCAGCCAAAGTAGCTAAATCCTTGGCTCCAGGTTCAGTGAGATTGGGGGTTGGGAGAACCAACAGTACAGCCACGTGACAAATGTATTTTAAAATAAGGTTGGGCCTTCAGTCAGTAAAGAGAGTTGACATCTGGGGTTCTGTGCTAGGGATCCAAATGGTGGATGGAGAATGTTATGCCCAGGTCACGGAGTGTCGTCGTCGTCCCCACCCCTCCACCCCCGGCGCCAAACCAACCAGGAGACCGAGTGCCGTATGCAAAAGCAAAGAGCCATTATTCTTAAGCAAGTTTGCTGACTCGGTCTCTCTATGTGTTCACCGTATTGGAGTGATCCGAAAGCCCTGAGCTCAGTTAGAGTTGGGTTTTTATAGTAGCAAAGGTGGGGGTGAGGGATTTCTAAGGTTCAGGACCCCTGATTGGCTGACATTTGTCCAGGGGGTGTCCTGGTGAAAAGAGATGGTTGTGTGCTTGCAGGTGGTCCTATCTACAACCATTGGTTAGAACCTTAGGAATTTCCTAGGTGGTGCCTGGGTGGTCTCAGTTTGTGGTCTTTATCGGAACCAGGTATTGCCTCAGGGTAAACTACTTACTCTGGCCTCTTTTGAGCTTGTCACGGCTGGGTCCTGTAGAGGTAGAGGGAACCAACTGCAGCAAGTTGCCTTGTCCTCAGCCTTTCCCAGCGTTCCCCATCCCTAAACTAACTAAATGTTAGAATACTTTTAAAATAAGGTGTAGAATGATCCAACGACACCTCACACACGTGATCCTCCTGGCTCCCACAGGAATTTGGATGTACAGAAAAGTAAAAAGTGATGGTGTCATTTATATTATTCAAATACTTTACCTTGGGGTTAAAGGTTATCTGAGTTGTAGGGTACTGACCTAGCATATGTGGGCCCTAGAATTGATATCCAACACTACAAAGAATAAAATGCTTTACCTTGAAACATGAGGGACAAAGACATAAGAAGATAGTTTTGTCAGAGGGAAAAAAGTTGTTGGCCCCATAAAGGACATTGATAGACCACCAGAGCTTGAAGATGTGACCACACATGCCCCCAACAGTTGGGCCCTTCCCTTCTCCTTTGACTCTATGTGCTGTTTGCAGTTACGATACCTGTACTCTGACTGGCTTACTAGATATACTGTAAGCTTCAAGGAGCCAGAACCTTATCTTACTGCTGAATCCCTAGCCATCAAATACAAAATAGACCTTGAAAAAACTAGTGCTTTAACTAATGAGCAAACAAGTTGATTCTATTTGAGGAAACTTTAGGCCAGTGACACGGCTCAGTGAGCTAATGTGCTTTCTGAGTTCAGTTCCTCCACAGGGAAGGAGTAGAACCGACTCCCATAAATTGCCCTCTGACCTCTGTGTATACCATGACAAGCATGAACCCACCCACATACACACGGACACTAAGTAACTTTTTGTTTTTCCAGACAGGGTTTGTCTGTGTTAACAGCCCTAGCTGTCCCAGAACTTGCTTTGTAGAGCGGGCTGGCCTCAAACTCACAAAGATTCACCAGACTGCCTGCCAAGTGCTGGGATGACAGACATGTGCCACCTTGCCAGGCTCTAAATAACTTTTTTAAATTAAAGAAGATTTTAACCATACATTGTGTCTGTGATGGGACTACTTTATGTCCTCTTGTAAATTGACTTTTTGTTATCCAACTCATCAGTGTAAAGATAAATTTAATCTTTTGTAATTTAAAATTATTGGGATGTCTCCTTTATTTTTTTATTTTATTATTTGTTTATTTGAGATAAGGTCTCACTATGGAGTCCTGGCTGGCCTGGATCTCACTATGCCAACCAACTTAGCCCTCTGCCTCCCAAGTACTGGGATTAAAGGCATGTACCACCATGCAGACTGCTGTCCTGGTTCTTATGTATGTGATATTTAAAGTTTGATATGTTATTTCAGATAACTGGTTATTAATTATATTGCCAAAACATCATAAAGTTAGTTTAAACATTTATTCAAAGCAGCATTATTTATACTAAGTGTTTAATGGGGATGGCTAAATAATTAATGGAATTTCATACTATGCAATAAATGCTATCTTTAGAGCTCTTTTAAAAAATTAAACATTTTATTGTTTTTGAGACAGAGTCTCACTTTGTAACCCTAACTGGTTTGAATTTCACTATGTAGACCAAGTTGGTCTTGAACTAACAGAGATCCAACTATTTCTGCCTCCCAAATGCTAGGATTAAAGGTATGTTCTGTCTACCATAGCCAAGAGGGAATTTTAAATTTTTCAGTTTTTATTCATGGATAGTTTCATCTATTTTGTGAATTTTCATTCTTTTCACCATCACCCTGCCTCGTCCATACACTTTCCCCTGCTGAAAATTTTCCCAACAAAGCCCTTTCTGCGTCCTGTGTGTGGAGTTTAAAGAGGTCTGCCTGAGTGTTTTGGGAGAAGGCGTGTGTGCTTTGGGAGTCACCATGTGGGTGCTGGGAATCAGTACCCAGTGCTTCTAGCTGGGGAGCCCACCCTCCAGCCCCAGAACTCATGCTTTGATGTTGTTGGGGTTTCATTTATTTATTAAATCATGTAGTGCATGCCTATAATCCTGGCATCTGAGAAGTGGGAGCAGGAACATCTTCAACACCATTCTCAGCTACATAGGGAGTTTAAGACCTGCCAGGTTTGCAAGAAACCCTGTCTCTAAACTAACAATTTAAAACAAAACAAAACTCACTCACCTAACTATTATTTGTGGCCATTGTGTGATGGAGAGGTGTTACAGGGCTAGGCAGACACTGAGGTAGAGAAGTATTGTTGGTTTCGGCAAGAAGCACACACAGTAGTTCCCACATGAAAGAAATAAACCTCCCATTGGAAGAGTGGAGTCACAGCTACTTACTATTACATGCATCCTTACAATTATTAAAATGTAATACAAAAATTTTAAAAAGAGGGACTGGGGTATCCCTCATTAGTAGACTAATTACTTAGCATGTTCATGACCCTGATTTAGTCCCCAGCATCGCAAAATACAAAGTTTTTAAAGTGTTGAAACCTATGAAGCTATCATTTAAATGATAACATCAGAGGAATCTGCTTGGTTTCTAAAGGAAGGGTTGTTTTCTCTATTTGGTCATGATTTGTGTGTGTAACTGGGCAGGGGGCTTGTGTGGCAGTCAGAGGACAGCTTAGTGGAGTTGGCTCTCTCCTCCCACCTTGAGCTGGATTCTGGGTATCAACTCAGGTCTTCGGGTTCTCTGGCAAGTACCTCTGCTTGATGAACCTTCTCATTGGCCCTAAGGGGAGAGTTCCTAATTTTCTGGCATATTTGGGAATATAGCAAATGTCCATAGAATAGCATGGGCATTTTAATTCTTTGACTGAAATATTTATCTCAGTGACAGATCCCTAAGAATTTTTTTCTGAAAAATACATATTTTTAAATTGACTTTTGATGTAACATTTGTAGGCTTATAGATTAACTGATGGTCATGTTTTATTTCAGGCTCACTAAAGTTTTTTGGCTTTGTTGCAAAAGAAGGTCAAAGTTTGATTTTTTCCAGTGAACAAGCTCACAGATTAAGATTTATGTCACTCCAAGAAGTAAGCAAACATGCAGTTCTTCCTCCCATCATTAGGAGAAGTGACAAGGAGTTTTTGGAAAGCATACAAAGATACATAATTACAGAAGCCAAAAGAGTGGGCTGCAACGAGGAAGGACCTGCTGAGGAGTATTACACCATATACCGAAATGTTTTCGACAAGGTACCATGATGCTCTTTAAGACGGGACATTTCCAGGAGACTATACATTACCTAGCTTAACTACTGCCTCAGAAATACCACTGCCTTGTCGGCCACATTCTGTAGACTCTTTGGAGAATCCAGAGTTTGTTAAACAAGAATGAATGGGGAAAGCTCGGTGCTGGTGCTGCATTTACATTTCCTGACTGCTACTTAGAGCCAATTGTTTTAGTTTAGCAAGATACTTTTTTGTCAACAACTTGGCTGTGCCCTCTGGTAATCATTTTTACCCTTTCCTGTTAAGGTACCATCTAATTTACTGGAATTTGCATTGTGAACAAGAGCTAGTAGTTTATGTTCTAGGTTTAATCCTGATATCACTAAAATCTTAGTCTAGATGATATTACATGCTAAATAAAACCTCTTGAGTCAGGTGCTGTGGTGCCAGTAATCCTAGCTGGTAGGGAGGCTAGGAAATCCCTTGCAGCCAGGAATTGGAGGCCACCAGCAAGATAATGACATGACTCATTTCAAAATCCATGAATAAATCAACCAGAAGTTTCATCTTAACAATGTGAGCCCTGATAGATAGAGGTCTAGATCTGGTGCATAAAGGCTTTGGCTGATTTTAGCCCTGGAAATAATGGGACTCGATTAGAAAATGTCATAGTTTTACATAGCATGTCTGACTTTGTTCTTTGCAATTTTAGAAATAAATGTCTCTTCTTGAACAACTGCAGTTTGTTCATTGATTCTAAATTGCCTAGCATTTCCTTTCCCATCCTTTGGAAGATGCCCTTACAACAAAAGTGAATCATCATCCTTTCCTGCTTCTTGGAGAAGAAACACACCTTAGGCTTTTGTCCCAGAGTAAAACACACGAGGCAGAATCAGAACTCAGCCTTTCTGAAGCTCACTATGTAGCCCTAGGTGGCCTGGAACTCGTTACATAGACTAGGCTAGCCTCAACCTCACAGAAATGGCCTGCCTGTGTCTCCCTGGGGAACTCAGTGTTTTGGTTGATTTTTAAACATTTGATTGAGTTTTGTTTCTTATGTGAATAAAAGCCTAGTTCCTTCTGAGGATCTTTATGCCATCAGTGGTTGCTGGGGACTGGGGAAAGAGATATTTTCTTCAGTATTGTAGTCACTGGTCAATTGCTTTATGCTCTTATGAATAATCTCTCACTTATGCTCATATAAGCAATCCTAATTAAGCTTGTTGACTCTCCAAAAATAAATAAATATAAGGTAGAAGTAGCAAGTATTTGGGAAAAGGAAGATTAAAATTAAAACACATATATGGAAATGTCATTATGAAACTTATTATCTATGATGAATATATGCTAAAAAAGAGTTTTTTAATTTAATTTTTACTTTATGTCTATTGGTGTTTTGTCTGCATTCATATCTGAGGGTGTTAGATCAGCTGTAACTGTTGTTACAGACAATTATGAGCTGCTTTGTGGGTGCTGGGAAGTGAATCTGGGTCCTCTGGAAGAGCAACCAGTGCTCTTAACCACCAAGCCATCTATCTCTCCAGCCCAAAGAAGAGTGTTTTAAAAGCCGAATTCCTTACTCTAAGGAGAAGTAAGTACAGAGACAAGGAATGTAGCTTGGGCAGCAGGCACAAGGCTCTAGGTTCCATCCTCATTACTGCATGGTTTAAGTCTGGCATGGTGGTGCACACATGTAATCCCAACACTTGGGAGGTGGAGGCAAGAATATCAAAAGTTTAATGTCATCCTTAGCTACATAGTGAGTTAAAGGCCATCTTGGGACATATGAAACTAAAGGAAAAGAAAAGAAAGGGGAAATGAGAAAGTAGCAATACACCCACCAAAGGAATGAAGAAAAGTAGAGGTCGGAAAAATATTCTAAAAGAATCACATAGGCTAGGTGAGCAGATAGGGAATGGTGGAGGCTGTGGGAGAATGAAGAACCAACCCAGTGAACCTGCTGTTAAGGCACAGGGCTTCTGTAGTTTTACTCTAGCAGAATTTTCAAGGAGCTATCAGTAGATTGGTGGTAAAGAAGACCCAAACTTTCAATGTTCTGTGTGTAAGGTGAAATTGCCAGCTCTGTTCTACGGGTGGTATGCCAGTTTGCGTCCTCCACTTTAGTGCTTTTCTGTGTGTTCAAAAAGGTGTCCATGTGTGTTCTACTGCCACCTGTTTCTTCTGGCCCACTGACACTGCAGGTGTTTTAATACCCACTAATGTGTCTGAGCTGGATTATCAGAGCATTATAGGAGCATGCGAAACAGGATGAGCGGGAGCAGGGAGCAGGAGACCCAATGTGGAAAGTCTTTCCTCAGGAAAGTTCCTGCTTGGGGAACAGGTAGCGTGTGTATGGGAAAAAGCTGCATCTCCAGAGTAACGACCTCTCTAGACCACATGTGGTAAAATGGACATCTTCCCAAATATCTTTGTTAAGATACTATTTAGCTGGGGGCTGGAGAGATGACTCAGAGGTTAAGAGCATTGTCTGCTCTTCCTTTGTCCTGAGTTCAATTCCCAGCAACCACATGGTGGCTCACAACCATCTGTAATGGGGTCTGGTGCCCTCTTCTGACCTTCAGGCATACACACAGACAGAATATTGTACACATAATAAATAAATAAGATACTATTTAGCTAAATAAAACTCACGGAGGGTAACATACCCAAGAAATGTCGCAGAGATGAACAAACATAATTTCAGATTTCAGAGAAAGTTTTGGATTGATTACTTTTATTCTCTGTATATCATCAGTATGTGAAAAACCTAATTTTTTGTTTATTTCTTAACCTTTTTAAAATTTTGGTAATTTATTTTTGTATGAGTGATACGTATACAATATTAAGGAAAGAAAGCCCTAACAAAGCAGTGTGCGCCGTGGATTCAGCCCCTTGCATCGAGACCTGTGTTTTCTGCAGGCACTTAGTTTCTTTGTTAACTTACTGTTGTTCTTTTCCTCTGTTATCCTTCCTGATAGATGTTTTACTTAAATATTATTGGAAACCATGAATATGTAGTGATAAGGGTTTTCACAGTTGTTTTTGACATGTTAGAGATGCAATTAGGAACACAGGAACTCTGATTTTCCTAGTGGAAGTGAATGAGTTCAGATTGCAATATCTCAATAGGGGCTAGAGCGATCGCTCAGTGGTTAGGAGCACACCCTGCAGCTGCATGATGGAGGTGCATGCCTTTAATCTCAGCACTTGGGAAGCAGAGGCAGGTGGATCCCTGTGAGTTCAGTGACTCACAACATGTATTTGGTGGTTATTGTTTTTAGTGCATAGTCATGTTGAGTTTGCTGTAAGATGTTTATATTTCTAATTAGTAGTCTTTACTCATCTAAAAATAATCTGCTTAAAAGGCTTTTAATTACAGTATCTTCTGTTAAAAAAAAAATTCAGTACCACAGACAGAAATCTTATTCCAGGTAATAGACTATGTCAATTCATACAAGTCCATTCTTACTTCAATCAAAAAAGAATACGATGCCTTTATTGAGACAATAAAGAAAGGCCGAAGAACTGCTTTTTATCTTCATGGGAAACTTAAAGTTTTGACAGCAGAGCCCACAGCACTGGTGTATCACCAGAGAAGAGCCATCCAACTTGAAGCAAAGTGAGTATGTCAGTAACGTGTCATGCTGCTCGATGGTAATAATTGTTGGTCTTTAGTCGTACTGTTTGGTTTATTATTTTGAGACAGGGTGTCACTATTCAGCCTAAGCTAACTGTGTATTCACCATGCTGGCCTTGCTCAAGACCTTCAGCCTTCAAGTGCTAAGGTAATAGAATTATACCATGCCTACATTTAATTACATTTGATTTTAAAGCTGTAGTTTTATATTCCCTTCTACCAACTGTATTATTATGTGTTTTGAGTAAAACTGTTAATAATTTTGCTTGAGGAGTTTATGATCCCTCTTAGTATAGTGGAGGTACATTGTGGTGTCATGAAAGTGAGAGGTCATTTCGTGCATGGCTGATTGGACCGTACAAATTCATGGTTCCCACCACCATTACAGCACTCCGCCTGGTGATTCCTCAACAATAAGTGACCCACCAAATAATAAAATTCCCTTTGAAAAACAGTGTTTTTGAGATAAGGTTTCACTCTGTAGCTCTGGTTGACCTCAAACTTCCAGCAATCCCCAGTCTCAACTTCCCACACACTAGTTTCTCACACCTTAGTGTGGTGTGCTAGATGTCACACTACTTTTGGACTTCTGGCCTACAGAATGATGAGAAGATAATGTTGCTAAGTCTCAGAATTTGTAATGAGTGTTGCAATAGCCCCCAGCAAAGTAACAGTTTTCTTTTTCTTTCTTTTCTTCTTTTGATTGTTTAAAGCTTTTCTTTAAGCCTAGTGAAGTGGTTCACGCCTGTAATCCAGCACTGAAGGAGCAGGCTCACAAATTCAAGGCCAAATTTAGCTACATAATAAGATCCTTTCAAAAGAAAGAGAAAAGAAAATAAAAAATACTTTTTCAGTTGTAGCAGTTGTTTTTACTAAACGGAATAGATGGTGTTTGTAAACAGATTATACCTGATGTTTGTTGATTTGCAATGGGTTAGTACTTGCTTTCATTGGCATTCTGAGCAGAATTTGTCCCCTATTTGTGTGTCAGCTTTCTCTAGGCATTCTTTTCTAAACATCTAGTTCATAACGGTTCAAATTGCAATTAGCCAAATAAAGCAACAATCTAGCCTGTTTTACTTTAAATATTGTGATTCAAGAATTAAATTGGTTGCGACAAGCACACAAAAGCATTTCTGTTTTTTCTTTCAGAGTGAGGATTATTGAAAATAATTCCAAAGAGATTCAGTCGCAAATAGACGAGATGAAACAGCTGAGGGCAGAGTATGACAAAAAAGAAGCGAAACACTGTGCTTCCACCAGGCAGCTCTGGAGACCCATCCCAGGTGCAGCGTCTCCTCACAGTCCCATTTCAGGGAAATCCCCAGTGTGTCCAGCTGGCTGTCTCTTACACAAACAGCAAACTTTTTTTACCAAAAAAAAAATAGTATAATCTGCTGTATAATGTGTTGTACAAGCAACTTTAGACGGAGTCCTAGTAGATACTCAGGAAAGAGCAAACTTGAAGCAACTCTGAAAGATGTCCAGACTGCAGTCTGGCCAGCTCACATGATACTCCCACGTCGATGTTGCAACCCTCAAGAATGATCAAAAGCAGAAATCCTTGTGGTTGGTGGACTAGTCAGGTGCCTGCTGATGTGCACTCAGCGCTCAGAGCCTCTCCCTAGTGAGAGCCGGTGTCCCCTCTAAACCAGTGCTGGGGTGGACAGACAGACAGAAACAAGTGGATCCTTGGAGCTGCTAGGCTGGAGGAAGACACCTGATATAAACCATGTACTTACACACATGTGTATGTACACCTGCTGCATACATACACACACACACACACACCTTTAGATCTCATTTCAGACTTACTATATCAGAAACTTGATAAAAGAGTCCATTGGGTGCTATTGTCTCAAATTCTGGTTATTCTGATACACTCTAAAATTTGAGAGCCACTGGTCTATTAAAAATTATAGTGTATTAAGTTTGCTGAATGTTATTCATGGTCATGTCCACATTCACGGGTTTCATGTCTTCATGACTTTAATAAATGGAGTATCTCTTGGCTTCATCCAGGACTCAGAGAGATTAGTATGATGAACAGACTGACTCACAAGACAGGAGAGTAATCTGAGGTCAGTAGCTTCAGAACTTAAAGGGTTTTTGCCTAGTGTTTATCCAGAGGCAGAACCAGTAGGTGGAAACTTCAGGAAGACAGATTTCACCTAAATTGAAGAAGCTGTGTTTTGTGGTAATGAACTATTCTATACTACAAAATTTTGACTCCATTTGTCAAATACTCTTGCATTTGGTAATAGTAGGGATTAGATTTGCTTTCAAATGTGAAACTGTGACTAGCAAACTCCAAATAATAAATGTAAATAAACATAGAATACACAGCATGTTGGCTAACTTCAAAGAAGATTGGGGGCAGGCGAATGCTTAAAATCCAAAAGGATTAATCCTGAGGGAGGAGAAATTCTGGTGTGTCCTTTTTCTTTAATGTTTTAGTTTTTATTATTATTTTTAAATTTTTATTTTATGGGTTTGAAAACATATGTGTTTGTGCACCATGTGCAATGCCTGGTGCCTGGAGGCCAGAAGAGGGCATTGGATCTCCTGAAACTAGAATTACATACAGATGCTTGTGAGCTACTATGTAGGTGCTGGGAATTGAACCTGGATCCTCTATAAAAGCAGCCAATGTTCTTAACCATTGAGCCATCTTTCTAGTCCCAGTTTTTATTGTTTTTTATTTTATATGTATGTGTATTTTGTTTACATGTATGTCTGTGCACCACATGCACACCTGGTGCCCGTGGAGGTCAGGAGAGGCATCAGAGCCCCTAGAACTGAAGTTACAGGAGGTTGTGAGTTACCCTGTTGGTGCTGGAAATTGACCAGTCTTCTAGTAAAAGAACCAGCACTCTTAACTAGTGAACCATTTCTCCAACCCTGGGTATGTGTCATTTATTTATTTAGATAGTTAGTTTAAAGATGGGTTCTCTCTATGTAGCCTGGCTGTCCTGTAACTTACTTTGTAGATCAGGATGACCTTGAGCTCACAGAGACCCACCTGTCTCTGCCTCCCCTGTCCCCAGTGTACCACTATACACCTGGCTCAGGATGTGGGTCCTAATGTCAGTAATTGGCCAGATGAGAAAGGAAGGCATTTGAAGTGTGTGTGTGTGTGTGTGTGTGTGTGTGTGTAGAGAGAGAGAGAGAGTTGTAATGAACAGAAGGGACATTTTAAGAATAGGAGACATCCCAAAACTTGGTTTACATCAGTTTGTGTTGGAAAAAAAGAAACCATTGTCCCATGGTTAGTTCTTGGAGAGTAGTAGAAGATGTGGTTTGAGAGAAATTCGTTGGCCTAATCTTAGCTCTGTCATTAGATGTTTGGTTTGTATGTTCTAGGAACAGTCAATCTTCATTGAATTTATAAAACTCAGCTGGGCTTTGAGAATTTGCCTAATTTGCATAAAGCCAGAGTTCTTAGCACCACGATAAACAAGGAGATATAAAAACAAAAAAACTATTAGCATTAAAATATTGTAATAATTGTATTTATGTTCAGGAAGCTATAAGTTCCTGTTGCCATTTCTGAATTTTATCATGTATTAAACATCCTCCATGAGACTCACTCCTGTTTGTTTTTCCTATAGGGATGACTCTTCAAGATTCTGTCAATCTGGATGCTCTCAATAAATATAAGCAGCATCTTAAAGATAAATATATAAAGTGTAAGCAAGATATGTCAACAGAGTATGTACCAGCCCAAAAGAAGGCTGACCTGGATGAGGAAATGATTGTGGTACTGAAACGCCGAGATTCGGCCGAAAGTCTGAACAAAGACCTGCAGTTTCGGTATGAACATGAGTTAGCTTAGGTTTCCTCTCACCTGCTGTGTGGTCCTAGCTCAGGGTGCTGTTGATGCTCTTCTTTTACAGCCATCAAAGACTGCAGGTTATTTCACACACACTTACTTCATGGCTGAAACATAACATGAGAATCTCATTTGAAGACGTCTTGGAGAAAATTCAGAAAACCAAAGCAATCTTCGGTAGTTATCTGTCTCCTAAATCAGCATAAGCAGTAGAAGGCACTCCCCCAGCATTAAAGGGTTTGTAGGCTGAGTTTTAAAATACACTACCTCCTCTCTTACCCTGCGGGTTTTTTCCTTCAGCGCCTGACAGATGATTGATGAAAGAGTAGACCTGGTAAGGCAAAGAGAGACCTGGGGCTGGGGATAGCTCAGTGGGGAAGAACGCTGAGAGAGAGTCTCTCTCTCTCTCTCTCTCTCTCTCTCTCTAGCCTGAGGGTATTCCTGAGAATGAGGCCAGGGAGAGAAGCAACCCCCTTTAGGAAAGGGTTGGTGTTGTTAGAAACCAAAGCAGTAAAATAGCCTAGCTCACCATTACAGATTGTCCTTTCACTATTTAGGTGATGAAAGCATTGTTGATGAGCTGTTTGAAGATGACCCAAGCAAAATGAAAGAAGCTATAATTATTCTTTACTACATCGAAAGGCAAATATTTGTATTTTGGGTTTGTTTGTTTGGGGTGGGGTTTTGTTGTTGCTTTTATTTTTGTTTTTGTTTGTTTGTTTTTTGTCTTGTTTTGTTTTTTTGGTTTTTCAAGACAGGGTTTCTCTGAGTAGCTTTGGAGCCTGTCCTGGTACTCACTCTGTACCTCAGGCTGACCTTGAACTCACAGAGTTCTGCCTCTGCCTCCTGAGTTGGGCCAGTTTGTTTTGAGATACCGTCTAACAACCCCAAACCTCAGTGCAGAGTGTAGGATTGACCTTAAACTACTGATCCTCCTGCCCACCTCCTGACCTGTGGCTAGCAGGTTTGTCTTTTGTAATTTAAAACTTCTGTTCCTGGAGGAGGAATGAAGGGGGAGGGGTAGACAAGAGGTGGGTGGAGGGAGGGCAAACTGTGGGGGGGAAGGAAAAAATTTCCTGTTGCATTTGACGAATTAGAAAAAAGTTAGAATTTTCTTTTTTTCATAGATTTTTATGAAAATCTATGAATTTATCAGATAATTTTAGATTACCGTAGCTAGTGTCTTCTCTTTTTGTAATTATTTTTATTCTATGATATATTAGGTTACTTATTACTATATATAATATTTTTTAATTAATAATTAATTTTTGATTTTGTTTTCTGAGACAGGTTTTCTCTGAAACAGTTCTGGCTGTCCTGGAACTAGCTCTTGTTGACCAGGCTGGCCTTGAACTCACAGAGATCCGCCTGCCTCTGCCCCCCCAAGTGCTGGGATTAAAGGCGTGTGCACCAACACCTGGCTTATTTTTATTTTTAATTACACTTTATTTATTTATTTTTTAGGGTTAGGTAGTGGCCCTAGCAGTCAGAGGACAGCGTGTAGGAGAGTTTGGTCTTTCTACCACGTGGGTCCTGGGAATGGAACTCAGGTTGTCAGGCAGAGTGGAAGCACCTTAACTTGCTGAGCCAGTCTGACTCGTGCAATAGGGGGAGATTTAGAAATGTCTTGGATAATTCCAGGTTACAGACCATCACTGTAGTGAGGTCAAGGAGCTAGGGACCTGAAGCGGCTGGATGTCAGGGACCAGAGGAAAGAACTGGCTGTCCTCTCAGTGACTTATGATTAGTTGCTAGCCAGCTGC
>LOEQ01003381.1:68400-84146 GCA_001685075.1 Bramus lutescens
TTTAGTCAGACTCTGGAGAAGTAAACAGGAACACAGAACTGAAGAAACTTCAGATTTTTGGGGCTGGACCCAAGGTTGTGGGCCTGGCAGTAGGAGCAAAAGATAAAGAAGGTAAATTCTGTTACTCACATAAAATGAAGTGCAATGACATGGTTGTTAAAAGATTCAAGATACTTGAATTTATTTCACATTGTGCTGGGAATTCTTAACATTTGTAAACTTACTACAGGGTGTATAGGCAGACTGGCTTTTTTAATGGTAGAAATATTAAATTTAATGTGTAAGAAATAAATAGTACATTGCATTTTTTGGCTTTTAGAAGATTGTTCTCTGTGTCTAACATACAACATGATAATTTCATTTAGTGTCTAAAGGCTAGTTAAGTTTCAGTAATGATTACTGGTCGTCACATAGTGTTCTAAAAGCTGTTACTTTTAAAGGGATTCTCAGATTTTTAGTATGAAAACATACCGAGAAGAGTTAGAACTTTAAGCTCTGACCATCATTTAAGTTTTTTAAATAATTTGTCCTCTATATATCATTGAAATAAATTTTCTCTAAAGAGCCTAATTTAGCACCATATTATAAATTTTTGTGAGTAGAGTTATTGATGCAAAAATTAAGTTGTACTATTTTTATATAACACTTTAATTCAAAAACTTATTTTAATGAACAATAGGCTGGACATATTTGACTATAAAGATTGAATGAAATATTAAAGTCACACATTCTGCATTTATGAGATGTATAATTTATATGAGTTGCCTGAAATATAAGGGATCAGATAATATTGTTCCACTCTCAAAACTTTGGGGAAAACCAGGCCTGGTGACATACATTTGTTGTAATTCCAGCTACTCAGAAGGCTGAGATAGGAGAATAGAGATTAGATTTGAGGATTGCCTGGACTACAGAGTGAGTTTCTGGCCAATCTGAGCAATTTGGAGAGACAAAGTAGCATTAAGAAAAGCTAGAGGTGTAGCTCAATGGTAGACTATTTGCCTATCAATCATATACAAAATTAATCTAGTACTACAAAAATGAAAAACAACATACAATCAGTGTAATAATACTTACCAGACATGCTTTTTGGTTTTTCAAGGCAGGGTTTATCTGTAGCTTTGGAGCCTGTCCTGGAACTAGCTCTGGAACCAGGCTGACCTTGAACTCACAGAGACTACCTGCCTCTGCTGGGATTAAAGGTGTGCACACCATTCCTGACCTTGTGCCATTCTTACAGTTATTGTTTTGTCTATGGTGGTCTTAAAGAAAAAGCTATGACTAATTTGAGAGCCCCTCTAAAGCATACATATAGACAGTATGTAGTAAGTACTGTATGAAGGCAGTCATTGAAGGTTTAATTCCCTGGATTTGTCTAGATTAGAATTCCAAATCTGCTGTATACTGGTTATATGATCTTGAACAAGTTACTTAATTTCTCTATACCTTAAGTTTTTTATCTTCAGCTGCAGGCAATAATATTCTGCCTCAAAATGTTGTGAGACTTTATCTAATTTAAATAATTTTAAATAGTGTGTGGTCCATAGTAAGCACTCTTCTTTAGTTTTTACTTTTATTATATAACTTTTTATTTCAAGATGAGGTCACCCGAAGACGAAAAGCTACCAACAGACCAGATGCATTTAACATGCAAATGAGACAACGGAAAGGAACTCTCTCTGTTAACTTTGTAAGTGCTTTGGTATCTGTCAGGAGGGAAATAATGTATTTTTGTCTTGGCTTGTCTTGATATATTGTGTTCAGTTAGTTTATTTGATTAGAAGACTTTGTGGCAAATCTCAAGGTTTAAGTTTTGGTTTATATAATGTTAGCTTTGCTTTGTCTCGTGTACACTCCCCTAAATCATATGCCTGTGGGTAACTGAGTTAAAATCTTCAGGTTCTACCTTCATGGGTTCAACCAAATATAGATTGAAAACTTTAGAAAAATTATTTCTGGATCTGGGAAGAAATTCAGTGGTTAAGCACACTGAATGCTCTTCCAGAAAACCTGAGTTTGACTCCTAAGCACCCACTTGGCAGCTCACAACTGTCTAATTCCAGTTGCATGGGATCTGATCCCCTCTTCTCACCTTTGGCCTCTGAAAGCATCAGGCGTGCACATGGTGCACAGCAAAAAAACCCAACAAAACAAAAAGAACCCCATACACATTAAAAAATTAAAACAAATTGTTTCTGTGCTAAGCAGTGTAGAACTTTTTTCTTTGCTTTCAATCCTTTTACTTAAAAAAAAAAATGAGGCAGGTTCTGGTTATGTAGCCGAGACTGGTCTAGAACTCAATGTGAAGCCCAAGTGGCCTTAAACATGACCTCAATCTGCCCTAACCTCTTGGGTGCTGGGATCACAGGCGTGCATCAGCCAGCCCACCATAACCGTTTTTCCCCCCTTGGCATTATTTACTAAACAACATAGTGTGGCAATTTGAAAGCATTTATATAAAATTAATATAGGGGCTGGAGAGGTGGCTCAGCGGTTAAGAGCATTGCCAGCTCTTCCAAAGGTCCTGAGTTCAATTCCCAACAACCACATGTTGGCTCATAACCATCTGTAAAGAGATCTGGTGTTCTATTCTGGCCTGCAGTCACATACGCATTCAGAATACTGAAAATACTGTACACATAATAAATAAATCTTTAAAATAAGTAAATAAATTAATATAATCTAGGGATGAACTTACTCTGAGGGAGGCTACGTATAGAAGATAGACAAATATTAAGCCATTTTATGTAAGGGATTTAAGCATCTCTGGTGGGTAGATAACCCTGGCAGATTCCAAGGATGTATATGTATGGATGGATGGATTTTTATTTTATGTGCATTGGGGTTTTGCCTGTTCATATGCCTGTGTGAGGATGTCAAATCCCCTGGAACTGGAGTTACAGACAGTTAGCTGCCATTTGGGTGCTGTGAATTGACCTGGGTCCTCAGAAAGAGAAGTCAGTGCTCTTTTAACTGCTGGGCCATCTCTCTAGCGCCCCAGAAAAATCATTGAGGTTCGGTATTTAATAGGCACTTTTCAGTATTCATTCTGTTTTTGTAGTATTTGTACAGAGAATGAATGATACTTTTGAAGTATAAACTTGTTTTCCATTCCCTAGATTATAGTGTTTCTTGATTCTGACTCCTTTGTGTTTTGTTTTGTTTTTTTGTTTTTTGTTTTTTGAGACAGTGTTTCTCTGTGTAGCTCTGGCTGTCCTGAAAGTTGCCTTGTAGACCAGGTTGCCCTCAAACTCAGAGATCCATGCCTCTGTCTCCTGAGTGCTGGGATTAAAAGCATGTGTCACCACCACCACCAGGCCTTGGACCTGCTTATATTTTTGTTAATTTCCTCTAGAAGTTCTGGGAAAAATTGTTTGAAGTAGATTTAGAATTAAGCTATGTTTAATTTTTAGTGTATGTTATATATTTTTTAATTAAAGAGTAGTTCATGAGAAAAATGCAATATAGTATAGAAAATATACTTATTTTTATTTCTTTTTATAGGTTGATCTCTATGTTTGTATGTTTTGTGGCCGGGGAAACAATGAGGATAAATTGCTTTTGTGTGATGGATGTGATGACAGCTATCATACGTTTTGTCTACTTCCGCCACTACCTGATGTGCCCAAAGGAGACTGGAGGTGTCCTAAGTGTGTTGCTGAGGTACAAACTTAACATTATAGATCCATTTAAAACTAAAGATAGAAAACAAAACAAAACAAAAAACTAAAGATAGTAATCCATGCATGTAATGTAAAGATATTCCCAAAAGCTTATCCCAGTCACTTGTTTATTATTGTTGAAAAATCTCCAGGATTTTTTAAAGAGCTAGTTTGAATGAATGTATAACAACTGTATTTGCGGCAGCTTGTCTTAATTTTTTTTTCCTTCTGTGACTATTGGTTGGATAATTTTATTGTTTTAGTTAAGTAAGATCTTTAAATTGTAAATTATTTCACTCTATAAATGGTAACAATTAAAATGTGAATAGAACTAAGCAGGAATAAAAAGGAGATAGAGATGGCTCATCACTTAAGAGTATTTGCTGCTTTTCTGAGGACTCAGGTTTGATTCTCAGAACCTGTATAGTAGCTCACAACCATTTGTAATTCTAATTACAGAGAATCCTATACCGTTTCTGTTATGCACACAGTATATAGACATTTATGTAGACAAAGTACTCATACACATAAAACTTTAAAAATTAAATTACAGAGAACCAAATCCTTAGTTTACTTGAAGCCATTCACCTTTTAGATATATGGTATTTATTTCCTAGACTTGAAACAGGGGTTGGCATTATATTTAAGTAGTCCCTGCTGTAGTAACCACTTTCAGAAAATAACCAGGCTGGCCTGGAACTTAGAGATCCACCTTCCTCTGCTTCCTGAGTGCTGGGATTAAAGGTGTGCACCAACACCATCTTGCTCAAAATCAATTCTTAAAATCAAAAATTAGCAAATACTTACAAAGTGATATCAAATCTTTGTATTTGTTAACAAAACCACAAATATGAAATAAAACAATCTTCTGAAATTGTATAACGAAGCATCAAATTACTGAAGACTCATCTGTGATAATATGTATGTAATCTTATACACAAAGCTTTCTATTTGCAAAGTGATATTTTATACACAAAGCTTTGTGTATATATAAAATACCATTTGGTATAACAGAATTTTTTTTCTTTCAATTTTATTTTATGTGCATAGTGTTTTGCCATGGGTTTAGTGTCCCCTGGAACTGGAGTTACAGACAGTGCATGCTGCCGCATGGTTGCTGAGAACCGAACCCAGGTTCTCCGGTAATCAGTGCTCTTAACCGCCTAACCATCTCTTCATCCCCATTGTTTGTTTTTTTAAGAGAAGGTCTTATGCTGTCTTTCAGTTTGGCCTTGACTACTGTTTCAGTTTGGCCTTGACTACCACAGTGGACTCCTCTTCAATCAGCCTCCTTATTTATTTTTCTAGAATAAAAATTAAGATAAGTTATAGATGTTTTAATTTTTTTGTGTGTAGATATTTTGCCCATACTTACATCTTTGTACCACATGCATGCCTGATATCTGTGGAGGCCAGAAGAGGGCATCACCTCCAGTGTTAGTTACTTTTCTATTCCTGTGGTGACACATCATGACAAAGGGAGTTTGCAAAAGAAAGTTTACTTAGACTATTGTTCTAAATGGGTAAGAGTCTGTCATGGCAGAGAAATATGCAGCAAAGCAGCAGGCATGGCTATAGGAGTAGAATGCTGAGTATTCACACATTGAACCACAAACTTCAAGAAATGATAATGAAGTAAATGACACAAGTGTTTAAACTCTAAAGTCTGCCTCCAGTGAAAGAAAGTCATACTTCCTAAGTGTCACCAAACCGTCCTACCAACTGGGGACCAAGTATTTAATTGCCTGAGATTTTGGGAAATGTTTCTCACTCAGACCATAACAGATCTTCTGAACTGGACTTATAGATGATTGTGAGTTCCCTTGTGGGTTTTGGGAAATAAATCCAGGTCTTCTGGAAGAACAGCTAGTACCCTTTTTTTTTTTTTTAAGATTTATTTTTGTGTATACAGTGCTCTACCTGCATGTATGCTTGCAGGCCAGAAGAGGGCATCAGATCTCATTACAAATGGCTGTGAGCCATCATGTGGTTGCTGGGAATTGAACTTCAGGATCTCTGGAAAAGCAGCCAGTGCTCTTAACTGCTGAGCCATCTCTCTAGGCCCAAACAGCTGGTACTCTTAACTCCAGCCCCATGGATTTTTTTTATTATTAAAGCTACAGTTAGACATGAAACTCTAAAATTTGAGATTTATACATCCATTATAAATAAATGGATGTTGTTTTTTTAGCTTGTGGAAATTTGACTTGATTGTACTTTTATTTTTAATCTTTGTTTTTCCTTCACTCTGTCTCCTTCCTTCTCTTTCTTTTTCCTTGACAAGGTCTTCCAGATAGTCCTCACTGACCTGGAACTTATGATCCTCTTGCTCCTCCTGCCTGAGTGCTGGAATTACAGCTATGCTCCATCATGTCTGGCCTTACTGAAAGATAATAATGTTGTTAGGAAATGCCTTGTCTGTCTGTATGTATGTATGAATGTATGTATGTATTGGTTTTTCAAGACAGGGTTTCTCTGCGATGCTCTGGAGCCTGTCCTGGAACTAGCTCTTGTAGACCAGGCTGGCCTTGAACTCACAGAGGTCTGCCTCTCTCTGCCTCCCGAGCACTGGGATTAAAGGCATGCATCACTGCCACCCAGCTTGTCTGTATTTATTTTAACAAAATTTCATGATAGGTCTCTGAAGAGAAGGAATGTTTGCAATACCTAGATACAGTCAGAAGTTTTAATTACTCATTGTTACTAGAAGACTTATTTGAATTTCTGGTGACTGTAGTGTGAAGAAACCGTAGCCTAACAGTTCAGTGGATATTCTATTACACAAGCCTTTCTTTCCTCTGTATTTGTTGACTTTGTGGATGCTAAGAATGTCAGCATTCTTATGTTTGATTCCAAGTTAGTATTCCTCTTGGGATTTGTCTTGGAGGCAAAGCATAATCCTAGCTCCAGTACCTAAAGCTGTCTCAATATCTTGGAAGAGTGAACATGCAGTTGAGAGGCAAGTTTCAAGTAACTAATACTTGTTTTGTTGTGTAAGGGTGATTAGATTTGTTTCAACTAGAGAAATGATCAAGAAAAGCCATATTTGTGACATTTATTTATTGAATTGCTTGATAGTGAATCCAGAACCTGAGAGCATTATACCACTGAGCTAACATCCATATCTCTTGTTGCTATTTGAGGGTTTTAATGCTTTTTTTTTTCAATTTCAGTAGGTTTACCTCATACCCTTTTCCCTCCAGGAATGTAACAAACCTCGAGAAGCCTTTGGATTTGAGCAAGCTGTAAGAGAATATACACTTCAAAGCTTTGGCGAGATGGCAGATAATTTTAAATCTGATTATTTCAATATGCCAGTCCATGTGAGTAGCTGTCATTTACATTGATTTAGAGAGAAACAAAGATTTTCTTTTTTCCTGTCAGGTTTTGTAGAAATTAGGAACAATATAAAAATGGTTAGAGAACACCAAATCTTAAAATTAGGGACCTGATAATCTTTTCTGTTAATTTTACTCTCTTTTGTTTGGTTTGGATTTTTTGCCCTGACTGACCTGGAACTCACTGTGTAGACCAGGCTGGCCTGGAATTTATAGAGATCCACCTGCTTTTGCCTCCTGGTGCTGGGATTAAAGGTGTTTCTACCACAATTGGTATGAAAAGCATCTTGATGTTTAAATTTTAGTTATCTTTAGTTATTTTAAGCTTTTTCCTTTTCTCAGTGGAGAAATATGGGAATTAATTCTGGTCTGAGAAATGTGATTTGTTTGCTTTTATGTTTTTTGTTCAGTTGGACTGTATATTATGTTTTAAAGGATTATAGTTACATTGAGTTAATTATCACCTTTTGTGTATTTTTTTTTAATAGATGGTTCCTACAGAACTAGTAGAAAAGGAATTCTGGCGGCTAGTAAGTAGTATTGAAGAAGATGTTATTGTAGAGTATGGAGCTGATATCTCTTCAAAAGATTTTGGAAGCGGATTTCCTGTAAAGGATGGTCAGAGAAAGATGTTGCCAGAAGAAGAGGTGTGGATACTGTTCTGTAACTTCTTACTCTGAAGCTGATATTGCATTTTCATAGAAAGCATTATTTCTCTAATCTTGAGGGACCATGCCAGTTTAAAATATGATATATGTAGGATTTAGACAACACAATCTTTTAATTTTATAAACAATGATTTTGAACTGGCCATGAGTGTACATGCCTATAATCCCAGTACTTTGAAAACTGAGGTAGTAGAGTAGTGAGTAGTTAAAGTTTGAGCTACAAATATACTGAAACTGTCATAAACAAAGCAGATTAAAAATATCTTTGAAGAATTATTTTATCTCTAAATTTTAAAGCTAATTTTGGTAAGAATTTTAATCTAGTTTGAAAATTGTTTGGTGGGGGTGGGTTTTGAGACAGGGTTTCTCTGTGGTGTCTGAGCCTACTCCAACAAAGTCAGCCCAGGGTATTTGGAAAGGGGATGCTGAGGCTAAAGAAATGTTAGATAGAGAGAAGTTGAGGCAGAAAGCATAGGATAGATTTGGGGGACTTACTCTAGACAGTCATGTGTTTATTTCAGAACCTACTTATATACAAAAGTAGAACAAAGCACAACACAGTCAGTATCTAACCACAGGACCATTCCTGTCCTTGAGTATGCAGCTTATTATTTCTGAATGTGCCCTAAGCTTTTGGCACCAGCAGTATTCTTTGTACTAGATAGTGTGTTCTTCTTTCATGGGCAAAATGCTCTTTTCCATGAGCTTAATCAAAACTTTCTCACAGCCCTTAAGGATACTGGAGCGAGCAGAGCAGGCAAACGAGTTCAAATGGAAACTGAGTCACTTGTGGGCTCCTACAGTATAACTTTGGAGCCTGTCCTGGATTTTGCTCTGTAGACCAGGCTGGCCTCAAACTCACAGAGATCTACCTGCCTCTCCCTCCCAGGTGCTGGGATTAAAGGCATGCACTACCACCACCCAGCGAAAGTTGTTATTAAAAAATTGTTACACTCAGGAAGCAGAGGTAGACAGATCTTTCTGAGGACAGCCTTTGTCTACATGGTGAGTTCCAGGAAAAACAAAATAAAAAAGTTTTCGTTTTGTATTTGTGTGTGCGCCACATGCTGGAGGATGGTGTAGGGTAATCCAAAGACAATTTATGAGAGTCACTTCTCTCCTTCTGTAGAGTGAATTTCAAGGATCTAATTCTGGTTGTCAGGGTTAGCAGCAGGTACCTCCACACAGTCATCTCACTGGCCCTATTTGGAAGTTTTTGCCTAGCTCTCTCTGTTCCACAATTTAGAAGGTAGACTAGAGAGATGGCTCAGTACTTAAGAATGCTTGCTTGTCACCATGAGGGACTGTATTAAAGGATCACAGCATTAGAAAGGTTGAGAACCACTGCTCTAGATCTTCTGCTCCCTTCTATCTTAAGTGATGTGATTACATCATTGCTTTGTGTGATGCACAGTGTCTTTTTCTCTCACAGAATGGTAAGTGGGGAAAAAAAGTTTTTTTATGCTAAGGATGGAACCAAGAGTCTTGTGTATACTAAGTATTTGTTTAAACCACTAAATAATGCCTCTAGTCCCTTATTCAAGCTTTATATATATATATCCTTAAAAACAGTTTCAGTCTTTATGTTTCCATGATTTTTTTCCCTATACCTCAAACGCATGTTTCTTACTCTTTATTGACTCCTGAAGATAAAATATTGTAACTTTTTGTAGACCTTTCTCCTCAGCTAGGTTTGTTATTTTTTTCTTTTACCTCATTAACTGGCTAGTTAACCATAGAAACATAGTGAATAGTGTCCCTTTCCAATTTCTTTTTGTTTGTTTGTTTGTTTTTATTTTTATTTGTTTTTCAAGACAGGTTTAGCCCTGGTCATCCTGGAACCCTCTCTGTAGACCAAGCTGTCCTCAGAGATTCACTTACCTCTGCCTCCCAACAGCTGGGATTAAAAGGCATGAGCCAGGGCCTGGAGAGATGGCTCAGTGGTTAAGACACTGGCTGCTCTTCCAGGGGATGTGGGTTCAATTCCTAGCACCCATTTGGCAGCTCACACCTGTCTGTAATTCATTCAATTCCAGGGGATCCAACATTCTTATACAGACATGCACATGTAGGCAGACACCAATACAAGTAAATCATTTAAAAACAAAAGGCATGCACCACCACACCTGGCTACCAATTTTTTTTTCTTTCATTTTGTATTTTATTTTTTATTCTTAGCATATGAAAGTTTTTATTTCAGGGCTGGAGAAATGTCTTACTTTCTCTTGCTCTTCTCACCATTTTGTAGTTCTCAACCTCAGGAACTGCTTCTGGTGTGTGGGTGTTACTGTCCATTTTCTCGGATATTTCTCAAAGAGATTTCTTCTTAATTAAATGTATGTAAGACTTTGATATTCTATCCCCTTTAATTCTTAATTTTTATTTAAAATTCTATTTGGAGCCAGAGTCTATGTACTCCTGGATGACTTAAAACACACCATATAGATACGATTAGTTAATCATCCTACCTGTGCTGTTTGCTGGAATTATAGGCATGTACTGCTGCACATACTGGTTTCTATTCTTTATGTTGTTTTATATGTAACTTCTTGATATCTGTCTTGCTATTGATAAGTTTTCTGATGGATAATTTTACCCTCTTAATTTATGGGTTTGTGATTTTTTTTTTTTTTGGTTTGGCTTTGAACTTGTGATCCTCTTGCCTCGCCTCAGCTTCCTAAGTACTGGAATTATAGGCATATGCCATTTCACTCGAGTTTTTTATTTTATCATTATTATTATTACTATTTTAGGCAGGTCTCTATATAGCTTTGGATGGTCTAATTCTCCCTGTACTGACTAGGCTTGCATTGAACTCACAAAGATTTGCCTGCCTCTGCCTCCCAAGTACTGGGATTAAAGGATTAAAGGTGTGCACCACCCATTCCTGACTGATGATAATACCTTTTATATTTGTGTTTGCCTCATTTCTGTCTTTGAAAACTGGGAATTTTCATGTTTTTCAAGTTGATCTATGAAATAAGTTTCTTTTGTGTGTTTTTGTTTTTTATTTTATTTTTTATACATTGGTGTTTTATCTGCATTCATGTCTGTGTGAGGAGGGTGTTGGATCCCCTGAAACTGGAGTTGCAGACAGCTGTGAACCGCCTTGTGGGTGCTGGGAATTGAACCCGATCCTCTGGAGCAGCTGGTACACTTAACTGCTGAGCTATCACTCCAGTCCCATAATTTTCTTTGTTAATCTTAAATTTTATCCAAATTTTCCTGATGTGTTTCTGGTGAAGGAAGGTGGTATAATGACTTTCTGCATTATTACAGCTTAAAATATTGCTAAACATTCAGGGTTATATATTCTGTCTGCACTGTCTAGCACTTTGATCTGTATGCTGCAATTATTCTGGGAAGTTGTGCTGCTGGGTGTACAGTGGAAATAGAAAAGCAATCTGCTCACATGGAATGCACTGTTTTACTAGAACTTTGTTCATGTTTCAGACTAAACTAGAAATATATGAAATAAAGGGAAATGTCAGTAGAACCTAAAAACGTTTGTTTAGATATTTAGATACCAACTATTAAATTAGTTTTAGGTACAGTAGTTAGATTAATAGATGAGTTGTAGATTTGCTGGGGTTTACAAAGAACAGATTGTATGCACTGGGTAATGGTATGTATATAATGAGATATTTGCCTTTTTAGAAATATTCTCATTTAGCAGACTGGGTGTGATGGTGTACACCTTTAATCCCAGCACTCAGGAGGCAGAGTCAGGCAGATTTTAGTAAGTTGGAGGCCAGCCTGGTGTAGAAAGCAAGTTCCAGGACAGGCTTCAAAGCTACACAGAGAAACCCTGTCTTGAAAAAAACAAAACAAAATTTTTTGTTTAGAGCATTTGTAAACTCTTGATTTTTCACTTAACTTTTTTTTTTTACCTTCTATAGGAATATGCACTTTCTGGTTGGAATTTGAATAACATGCCTGTTCTGGAACAATCTGTTCTTGCACATATTAATGTGGACATTTCTGGTATGAAGGTGCCGTGGCTGTATGTAGGGATGTGTTTCTCTTCTTTTTGCTGGCATATTGAAGATCACTGGAGCTATTCCATTAACTACTTGCATTGGTATGTCCCATCATATTGTACCATATGTACTTCGTGACTGTTTTCGGGAGTGGGGTTGGTATTAGAAATTAAATCCAGGGACTCATATGTGCCAAGTACTTGATCTACCATTAAGATAGATATATATCCTGAGCCCTGATTTTTGTTGTTGTTGTTGCTGTTGTTTAATTTTTAGTTAAGCTGGTCTCAAATTTAGGTGTAGCTCAACTGCAAGTTCCAGAGTGCTAGAATTATAGGAATGTTTCACCACACTATGCCTGGTATTTTATTTTTAAGATGTAATAATATTAGCTGATATAGTAGAGAAAACTGGTTTCAAAAGTGTTTTTTACTTAAAAGTAAGATAATGTATTGAGGAGGTGAGGGGAGTTGTCTTGGACCATCTTCTCTTTGAAAGAATATGTAATTACCCAAATCTAGAGTGGGTTTTTTAGTTTGTTTTTTGAGATGTTATTTGTTACTTTTTATTTTATGTGTATAGGTGTTTCACCTACATGTGTTTTTATGTACCCATGTGTGTGCAGTGCCACAGAGACCAGGAGAGGGCATTGGATCTTCTGGAACCAGAGTTGTAGATAGTTCTGAGGTGCAGCGTCGGTTCAGAGAATTTAACTCAGATACTCTGAAAGAGCAGCCAGTACTCTTAACTACTGAGCCATCTTTCTAGCCCCGAGTTTTAAATTAAATGATGCTTGTGTACTATATGAGAAAATAATTAATGATGATTTTTATTTTGCATGTTAGGGATTAAAAGGCCTTGTTCACGGTAGTATTGAAGTTCTGAGGTGTATTCCCCCAAATTTTGATATATATTTTTTAAATTATATTTTATGTGTGCCTGTGTCTAAGTGCATGTGTGTTTTAAGCCTGTGGAGGTCAAAAGAGTGCATTACATCACCTGGAACTGGAGTTTTGGGTAGTTGTGAGCTTCCATGTGGGTGCTTGGAACTGAACCTGGGTCCTCTGAAAGGGCAGTAAGTAATTTTAGCCACTTAGCCATCTCCATTACCCCAGTTTTAATATTTCTTGACTGGCAAAATGTGACATTTAATCTTATAGTTGGAAGATTTGATTTGGTATTTGGAACTTGAAACATTTTTTATTTTAGTAACATTTCCTCTGAAAATGCCTAAGATGTAATATGCAGTAAATAAATTCATTTGCTGATTTATTTTTTTTGTCTTTCAAAGATTTTCATTCACTTAGTTCCTTAACTTGCTGCCTTTTTTTGTCCTTTGCATATGTATGTGCCTTCATTTTTAATACTAGTAAGAAGAGTAAGTGAAATTGGAAATTACTACCTCGGTTGGAGTAGCCACATTTCAAGTGCTTTATGGTCATATATGATTAGGAGCTGTTTGATTTACCAGCACAAACGAAATGTATTTTTAAGATACTACTTTTTTAAGATTTATTTTATTCTATTTATGTATATGTATATGATAGTACTCAACACACACACACACACACACACACACACACACACACACACACAGTGTACCACATGAGTAAAGGTGCTTATGGAGGCCAAAAGAGGGCCTTAGATCTCCTGGAACTGGAATTAGAGTTGTGAACTGTCCTGTGTAGGTGCTAGGAACTGACCCTGGGTATTCTTGCAGGAGCAGCAAATGCTTTCTCTAAACTGCTCAACAATCTCTGTAGTCTCCAGCCTCAAACATTCTTATCATTGCAGTAAATCCTATAGGGAATAGCTCTTATCTAAAATCTTCTGAATTATGAGAATTAGGAAATATAGCCATTTTGAGATTATAGCTTGATTAATTAAATCCATTTTTGTCTCAGTGTTTCTTTTGCTGTAATAAAACACCATGATTTAAAGCAACTTGTGGAGGAAAGGACTTATTTCATCCTACAGCTTGTAGTTGGCCATCCAAGGAAGTCAGGGCAGAAATCTAGAGGCAGCAACTTATTCAGAGGTCATAGAGAAGTAGTCCTTACTGGCTTCCTCCACGTGGCTACTCAGCCTGCTGTTTTACAGTATCTAGGACTGCCGGCCTGTGCCCTCCTACATTAGTCATCAGTCAAGAAAATTACCACAAGCTTGCACACTAGTCAGTTTGGTGGGGGCATTTTCCCAATTTAGGTTCCCTCTTCCAAAATAACTTGTGTCATGTTTATCTAAACCTAGTCACCACTACTTCCTAAGTTTATAACTTTTTAGTATTCAGAATGAACTCTAATCCATTAAAATATAATAGATAATGATGCTGGGATTTTTGTCTTTTTGTTGCCAACTATATTTAAAGTTTGAGCAATTTGTAGTATTAGCTTATTTACACAAATAGGAAAATTGAACTTAAGTTATTTATGTGTATTCTTAACTTTTTGCTTTAACCATGGTAATGGTAATTGGAAAGACTCATGTTCTGGGAATCAAGGCAGCGAGTCTATATCCTTTTGAACAGTGATTTCCATGTAATATAGTTTCTGTTCAGAAGGTACTTTTACTATTAATTCCCTATTCATGTACTTTGGGTTATTTTCCCAATGGCAGTGAGTGTGTATCTTATTTTTCCATATATTCTTGCCTTATTTCCTGTTACTAATAGTAGCATATATTTATGGGATGGTTGCCAGAATTCTGGTCATATAACCTATGGTCAGGAATATGACGATGTTAATTATAACTTAGTGGATTTGAATGAAAGACCCTGGCTTCAGTGGTACCATGTTCTGCCTAGCTAAACAGTTATTTCTTTTGTTAGGGGCGAGCCAAAGACATGGTATGGTGTACCATCTCATGCTGCAGAACAACTGGAGGAGGTGATGAGGGAGCTGGCCCCTGAGTTATTTGAATCACAGCCTGATCTCCTACATCAGTTAGTAACCATCATGAACCCAAATATACTCATGGAGCATGGTGTGCCAGTGAGTCTTTTTGTGTCTTCTTTCAGCATTTTCAAAGATTTTCTAGCTTTCAATTAGATATAATCACAAGGGTTTTTTGTTTGTTTGTTTTGATTTGGGGAGCGGGGTTATAACTATATGTGAAAGGCCCTGTAGTATAGCCAAATTAGAATTTATACCCTGAATGGAACTTCAGTCTGATTCAGAAAGGATGCTTTAAAGTATGAGTTGTATATTATGTTTTACTACTATCTCTTTGAATAGGCTTCTGTTTTTTAATTAAAACTGTTCTGTTCTTTGTTCTTTTTAGACTTTTGTTGTTGTTTTTTGTTGTTTTTGGTTTCAGATTTTGTTTTTAGATAATTACTTGGTGTCTGTGTTGTATAGACCAGGCTGTACACCTGTACTCTGACACCGCCTTCTGCCTCCCAAGCGCTGGCATTAAAAGTATATACCCATGCCCAACTCTTTTTCACTTTAAGAATAGTTTTTAAAAAATACCTTGTATGGATAGTCATTTTCATTCAATTTAAAATACATTTTTGTTTTCATTAAGATGTTCAATTTTCACACATCTTTTTTTTCTGAGACAGGGTTTCTCTGTTTCACACATAAAATATATTTAAATGTATAGTTTCCAGATGTTTGGGTTATTTTTTTTTAAATTTAAGATTCATTTATTTTATATGTATGAATGTTTTCCCTGCAAGTATGTATGTGTACCATGCATATGCCGGGTGCCTGAGGAAGTCAGAAGAGGGATTTGAATCACTTGGAACTGATGAAGATGGCTGTGAATCACCATGTAGTTGGTAGAAACTGACCTGGGTCCTCTGTAAGAGTAGTAAGTGCTCTTAATGGCTGAGTCATCTCTACAGCCCTTGGGAATTTTTTTAAGGTTTATTTTATTTTATGTGTATAAGTGTTTTGTTTGCTGTATGTGTGTGTGCTATCCGTATTCCTGGTGCCAGGCACGGTAACAAGGCCTTATACCTGCCGAACTGTCTCAGTAACTCCCAGATCTCATGTTTTGTATTCTCCCTACTTAACTAGAATAATCAAGCTCTTTTTTTAATTATTTATTTGTTATGTATACAATATTCTGTCTGTGTGTATGCCTGCTGGCCAG
>LOEQ01003381.1:96990-112137 GCA_001685075.1 Bramus lutescens
CATTTTAGATTCCTCTGTTGAGAGTTCTCTGTTTAGGTCTGTACTTCATTTTTTCTATTGGATTATTTGTTCTTTTGATGACCAATTTCTTGAGTTCTTTTTATATTTTGGAGATCAGGCCTCTGTCTGATGCAGGGTTAGTGAAGATCTTTTGGAAGGGGTTATCTTCTAAAAGTACATATGACACCACAGTTTGTTTCTGCTTTCTTTTTTTCTTTTTTTTTTTTTAAATGACCTTAGCTTGACTAGTAAGTGTTGAAATATATCAGGAAGTACACCTCTTTCTTTAGGTGTGCCCTCTCCTGATACATTCTTGTTTGTCAGGTTTCGATACCAAATCTCTAGTCTTACTACCTTTTTCTTTCCTACAGACCCTATATTCTGATGCATATTCTGTATTTCTTTTGGTAGATTAAAAAGCATTGTAAAAGACTTTTGGTAGGGCTGGAGAAATGGCTCAGCAGTTAAGAGCATTATCTGCTCTTCCAAAGGTCCTGAGTACAATTCCCAGCAACCACATGCTGGCTCACAACCATCTGTAATGAGATCTGGTGCCCTCTTCTGGCCTTCAGGCACACACACAGACAGAATATCGTATATATAATAAATTTAAAAAATTAAAAACACTTTTGATAAATCAAAACATTTGTTTCCAGTGTATCTTCCATTATTAGCTTCAAACTATATCCCACAGTAAATATCTTTATTTCTAATATTTAAAGTATCCTTTGGTTATTGTACCACCTGTGTGGTACAGTGTTTTGTCTGTATGTATGTATGCATCACGTGCATGTGTGGTATCCAAGGAGCCCAAAAAAAGTGTGTTGGATCCCCTGAAACTGGAGTTAGATATGATTGTAAACTACGCTATGGGTACTGGAATCTAAACCTGGGTCTTCTGGAAGAACAACCCATGCTCTTAACAGCTGAGCCATTCCTCTGGCCCCTCTACCTCTTAATTGCTTTTTTCTTTTCCTTTTTAGCATTAGTGGTCATCTTAAATATAAATCAAATTAGACCCCTTTCCTGTGATTGAAATTTTCTAGTTCACTGGGTGAGGTGGTACATGCCTTTAATCCTAGCACTAATGAGGCAGAGACAGAGTTAGTCCCTCAGGCCAGCCTGGTCTATGGAGCTAATTTCAGAACAGCCAGGACTATACAGAGAAACCCTGTTTTGGGGAAAAAACAAAACAGATTTTCTGGTGGATCCTAGAGCTATCAAATGAAATCTTAACTCACTGTAATCTGTAAGACATTATGTTGTCTGTCCTCTGCTTATCAGGTTTGCTACTTTATCCACGTGTAGCAACATATTGAGCTCAGTTATCTAAAAATCTTGTGATAAGTGAGTCTGGGGCTGTAGCTCAGTTAGTAGAATGCATACATGGTATGCCTGAAGCCCTGGGTTTGATCTCCAATAGCTGATTAAAACACCAGGCGATGGTGGTGCACACTTTTAGTCTCAATACTCAGGAGGTAGAGGCAGGAAATTTCTGTAAGTTCAAGCCAGCCACGTATACGTATATCCTTCCTTGCTCCCTCCCTCCCTCCCTCCCTCCCTCCTTCCTTCCTGTCTGTTCATATGTGGACACACATTTGTACAGGTGCGTAAGATGGAGTCTCTTTCTACTTTATTTGCTGAGACTGGATCTTTGAAATTGGAGCTCCCCACAGCTAGTTCAGCTGGCCAGCTTGCCCTGGGGATTCTTTTTTGTAGCTCTCAAGTGTGCTTATTACAAGCAGGCTACCATTTCTGCCCCACCTTTGTGTGGGTCCTCAACATTTATATAGCGCTTTATCTGCTGAGCCATCTCCTTACCCTTTGCTTTAGTTTTTATTTGATGTCGTATATAGTTACTACTGTTAACTAATATCTTTTCTCACCTCTGGTCATTCTCTGTTAGGTTGCCCTATTTTACATTTAGAATGTCTAACTAACTGAAATATTTTATTTAGATATTTATTATACTGTCTACCTATATTAGAATGTATGGGGTCTAGGAAGATGACTCAGTAGGTTAAATCTGATGATCTGAGTCCCATTCCCGAGACCAAGGTAATCTAGGGTGGAACTATCTCCCACAAGTTGTCTTCTGACCTCCATGTACACATACCATGGCACATTTCCCTTCCCCATCCCAAGAAAGAAAAGGAGAGAGAAGGGAAATAAACTGGTTCTTTGATTGTAGAGGCTTCAAAGAAATCACCTTGTTCTATACTATATGCTACAACTATGGCTGTGTCTAAGTTAGTTGGAATTTAAAATCTATTGAATGAGTCAGTTGTAGCCTTTGTCATAAAAAGACACATTTTATTGACTCAGCCACATTTGAATTGTATAGATGGGAGCTGGAGAGGTGGTTCAGTAGTAAAGAGCACTGGTTCCTCTTCCAGAGGACCCAGGTTTGGATCCCTGCACCCACATGGTGGTTTAAAACCATCTTTAACCTCCATTTCCAGGAGATCTGATGTCTTGTTCTGCCCTCTGAGGGCACCAGGAACCCCACACATGTATATGGTACACTTATTCACATAAATAAAAAAGCTTTTTAAAAGGGAGTATAGATATAAATTAGTTACCAGGTACCATACTTTTCTGACTCATTGGTGCTAATATTTTGAGATTATTAGAGGGCCTAGAATTGATAGTTTGCCTGAACTATTTCTGGCACTTGCTCTTTTATATTTTTAGTAGTAGTGTTGAGAACTGGGGATCAAACTCAAGACCTTGCACATACTAGGCAAGTACTCTGTAACTAACTAGCTATAGCTTCAAACAAAATTTGCTGTTTATTTTTGTTTTATTTATCACCTTCTCAGAATCTGCTGGATGATGTAGAAGAATTTCACGAACGTGCCCAGGAGGCCATGATGGATGAAACCCCAGATTCTTCCAAACTCCAAATGTTGATAGACTTGGGCTCTAGTCTCTATGTGGAACTACCTGAATTGCCTCGACTGAAGCAAGAGCTACAACAGGCTCGTTGGTTGGATGAAGTAAGACTAACCCTGTCAGATCCACAACAAGTCACTTTGGATGTCATGAAGAAGCTCATTGACTCTGGGGTAGGGTTGGCACCTCATCATGCTGTGGAAAAAGCAATGGCTGAATTGCAGGAGCTCCTCACAGTCTCTGAACGATGGGAAGAGAAGGCTAAGGTCTGCCTGCAGGCAAGGTGAAAACATTTTGATGACAGTTGTCTTGTTAATAAAGTCAAGGGTTAGAGAGATGAGTCAGTGCTTAAGAGCACTGGTTGCTTTTCCAAAGAGTTCAAGTTCCAGCACAGGGCAGCACACAACTATCTGTAACTTTAGTTCTACAGAGTCCTATAGCCTCTTCTGATCTCCTTCACTCCAGGTACATGCATGGTCATAGACATACACACACACACACACACGTGTATGTGTGCAGGTATGCAGGAAAAAACACCCATACACATAAAATATTTTTTAGAAATAAGTAAGAAAGTAGAATGAGATGGAAGAGCATAAATCCTGTTCCATTAACTTACATTATTTATCTTGCGTCTTCTTGACCAATCACTAGTTATCGGATGGGGCTACTTGTAGAGAGTTTTAGGTATATCCAGACTGTTGTGTAGTAGATTTTGTTAGGTAACTGCAAATGATAGGAAATAGTATTGTTTCAAGTCCATGTTGTTGATGCAGTTAGGAAGTAAGAATTATAAAATATGCCTGGTGGTGGTGGTGGTGGTGCATATCTTTAATCTCAGCACTTGGGAGGCAGAGGCAGGTGAATTTCTGAGTTCAAGGCCAGCCTGGTCTACAAGAGTTCCAGGACAGGCTCCAAAGCTATAGAGAAACCCAGTCTCGAACAACAAGAGAGAGAGAGAGGAGAGAGAGGAGAGAGAGAGAGAGAGAATGAGAGAGAGAGAATGAGAGAGAATGAATTACAAAATGCTCATTGAGGGGGTAGAATGCTGGCTTAGCAGTTAAGAGCTACTCTACCAGAGGATCCCTGGCTTGATTCTTAGCACCTACATAGAAGCTGCCCACCCCAGGACTTGAGAAGTAGAAGCTGAAGAATAAAGAGTTCAAGCTACATGAGAATTTGCCCCCCCCAAAAAAAAACCCATAAAACAAAATCCTCCTTCCAAGTTTGAAAAGATTTATGAGGCAAAAAAGTACCTGAAATGCCTCTTGGCAATTCGACAACGGCAGTCTGTGTAAACTTCCCGCTGATTTACATAGTGGATCTGTGGGGCTCTGAATTCTTTTTGTGTGTACTGCCTAAACTCTTTTGTTTCATACATCATTCATACTCCAACTTTTCCCTGCTCCGATCTCAGCTAAAACTACCAACTTAAAAACAAAATTTGTCCATACTTTTTTCCACTTTCTTTCATTAGATATTGTATTTGTTTAGGGCCTTCGTCAAAGCACTTTGAATTTTCTAGGCAGAATTATCTACTACTTTCCATGGCTATGAGCCTAAAATAATTTGTTCCTAGTTTCTAGTACCAGTTTAATTCTTGGGTTTTGATTAATGAGAATAAAGTCTTAATTTTGTTCATCAGGGAATAATTAGATATTAATGAATATAGTTGAAGGAAAGTATATGGTCAACTGTTCTGTTACTCCCTTTGTTGGTAGCCCATGCCCATCACTCGTCTCTGGTCATTGTAGGTGTTTTAGAGAGGTAGAGTGGAGGTAGTCTAGGACTCAGTAGGAAAAGGAGCCTAAGGCCAAGACTCATTCTAAATCAGTACATCAGGTGTGTCATGTACTATATTATTTTAAGAGAAATAACGCCTTAGTTTTCTTGTCTGTAAAATAGAAATAAATATGGTAGCTGCTTTGTTTGCTTATGGGAATGTGGTAAGAATTAAATAAGCTCATGAGTATGAGTTATTTATACATTATAAAATGCTATTTTAATTCTTATAGTGATTGGACTTTTACTTAGTATCTTATTTTTATTCATTTAGACCTCGACACAGTATGGCAAATTTAGAAAATATTGTGAATGAAGCCAAGAACATTCCAGCCTTTCTACCCAATGTATTGTCCTTAAAAGAAGCCTTACAAAAGGCTCGTGAATGGACAGCTAGAGTGGAAGCTATTCAGGTAAAGGAACTTTCAGATTAGCCTACCTATCAGGTAATACATTCTCATAAATAAACTATGTAAACCTTGCTTCTTTAGAATAATCATAATAAAGTAATAGTACCTAGCCAGGCAGTAATGTAGCACGCCTTTAATCCCAGCCTTTGGGAGGCAGAGGTAGGTGGATCTCTCTGAGTTGCAGCCCAGCTTGGTTTATAGAGGGAGTTTCAGGACAGCCACAACTTCACAGAGAAACTCTGTCTTGAGAAGAATATAATAGTACCTAAGGATCACCTATTGTTTCCTCTGATTTTATAATTCAGAATAAATAGTTAATACTTAAAGGTTGCTAGTTTTGTTTAGGAAAGATGATGGAGTTATGTATTCAGTTTTTCAGAGAAAGGACATTTACATTTCATGACATAAGATTATTTCACAGCATGTCTGTTCTATTGTTTATATTCTTTGAAACAGGGTCTTACTGTGTAGCCCTGATGTGCCTGAAACTCAGAGGCCTGGAAACTGGCCTGGAACTTACTATGTATGTAGCCCAGGATAGCCTTAGACACAGAGAGATCTTCTTGCCTCTGCCACCCAGTACTGGGGTTAAAATCATGTACCACCACTACTGATGTACCTACCTCCTTAGTAATTTTTAAGGACTGACTGTCAATCCTTCCCTTTGGTAGAGTAAACAGTTTCTTTTAGTAGGGCAACCCTTCTTCACGTTGCTTGACTTGTAGGTTTACCTAGAAGGTATTCTGTAGTCCAGGGACAATAGTTTGGCACCAGACGGAGTAAGAGTGAATGTGTTTGTTAACCCTTTCAGTATCTCAGCAAATTTATCTGTATGCTTAGCTAACTCTTCTTATCTTGGTTGGTACCTTAGTGATTGTGCCGTTATAGAATTTCATAATGTTAGAGTATATTATTATTTAAAGTCATTATTTATATGAATGTATTTTTGCCTGAGTGTATGTATGTATATCGCATACATGCAGAAGTCCACAAAAGCTAGAAGGGTGTATTGGATTTCCAGGAATTGGAGTTGTAGACTTGTGAACTGATTATGTGGGTGTTGGGAACTGAACCTAGGTCTTCTACATGAGCTGAAACTTTTTTTTTTTTTTAATGGAACGCTTCACGAATTTGCTTATCATCCTTGTGCAGGGGCCATGCTAATCTTTCCTGTATCATTCCAATTTTAGTGTATGTGCTGCTGAAGCGAGCGCAGGCTGAGCCATATCTCTATTCCCAGTCTCTATATTATTATTTTAAAGAATTCATAGATTTATTTGGTTGTTTTCTAAAGCAGTGTTTCATATAGCTCAGCCTGGCTTCAAATTTGCCATGTAGCTGAAGCAGGCTTTGAACTTTGAATCCACTTTCTCTTCTGAGTGCTGGATTTATAGGTATACACCATCATTCCTACCATAAATTCATAGCTTTCTTGTGTTTCTTTTCCCAGATGTGTCAGTATATCTTTCAAAATAAATTTTCAGACAGTTGTGTTAGTTGCTACATGAGAAATAATATTTTCTTAGAATATAGTATAATGGTTCTAAAAACAGCAATGATTTCATTACTTGGAAGTACTGAAACACCATGAATTTAGTCAGTAGTTGTTCATAGCTTTCTTTTTATAATGTAAGCAATAGGTGGTTATCCAGTATAAGATACTGCTTTTAGTTTTATGTCAATAGAAATTAAATTTGGAGTTGTAATGGTAAAATGGATTTCCACTCTGCCAAAAGGATTCTTCCGTTGTCCTCCGTAACATTGTCCATGGTGGCTGAAGCAAGGGCTCCAGGATTAAGGGGATTTACTGCTTTTGCAGAGGACCTGGCTACAGTTCCAAGCACCCACATGGCAGCTCACAACGATCTAGTAACTCCAGCTCAAGGATATTCAATAACTCTGGCCTCTGTGGGCACTGTATATACTACATATACATTCAGGCAGGACACTCATACACATGAAATAAAAATAAATCTTAAAAAGATTTATTTGCATCTATTAGCAAATTTGTTCTTTTTTTTTCCTGTTTTGTTTTTGTTTCATTGTTTTTTGAGACAGGGTTTCTCTAGTTTTGGAGGCTGTCCTGGAACTTATTCTGTAGACCAAGCTGGCCTCAAACTCACAGAGATCCGCCTCTCTCTGCCTCCCTAGTGCTGGGATTGAAGATGTGAGTCACCACTGCCCAGCTCATTCTTCATTTCCAATTGCATTTATACGTTTCTGTTCTTCACTTGTCCTTTGAATTTTTATCCTGTTGGTCCCCTTAAATATTAAAGTCTTTGTTAACTTGTTCATTAAAAAATTAATTCCACCCAAAACATTTAATTCTTTGGGAGGCAGAGGCAAGTGAATCTCTGAATATGAGACCAACCTGGCCTACAAAGTGAGTTCCAGGCCATTCAGGTCTACATTGTTGAGACACTATCTCTAAAATAAATTTTTATTAACTTTTTCTGTAGAAATTAAATTCATTAAAGAAATCGAGTTAGTTGATTTAACTCAAAAGTTAATACTAAGACTGAAGATGTCCCTTAGTGGTATAGTGTCTACCTAGTGTACAAGGCCTGAGTTCTATTCTCTGTTTAGTATTTAAAAAAAGAAAGAAAAGAAAACACTAAACCAAGTTCCCCAAATAGTATATTGCCATACTCCGTGAAAGAATTAAAGTTGTATGTGAATCTGCTTTTTCTCTTTCCAGAGTGGCAGCAACTATGCTTACTTGGAGCAGCTTGAGAGCTTATCTGCTAAAGGACGCCCCATTCCTGTGCGTCTTGATGCATTGCCTCAAGTGGAATCACAGGTCGCAGCAGCACGGGCCTGGAGAGAACGGACTGGGCGGACCTTTCTTAAGAAGAATTCCAGCCACACATTGTTACAGGTGAAGATCATGCGTGTGTTCTTCGGCCCACTCACAGCTGTTGATATATTGCTACCTGTGTTGGTGAAAGGTTCTTTCCAGTTAATTTAATCATTATTATAATTAATTTATATTACGTAGTATTATATGTTGGATGGAAAACTGTGGGAGTCTTGGACAAGTTCTTTTTTTTTACTAATCTGTGCTGTATCCAGAAAAGGCACTCAGCATATTATCTTTTGGTTTGTTTTTTGAGATAGGTTTCTCTGTGTAACAGTTCTGCCTGTCCCAAAACTTACTTGGTAGACCAGGCTCTCCTCAAACTCACTGTAATCCACCTTCTTCTGCCTCCTGAGTACTTGGATTAAAGGCGTGCACTAGCACCACCCTGCTTCAGCATATATCTTAACTTCTATTATTAGACTCTACTAAAAGATCTTATCCTCAGAGGCACAAATTCTTTTTATCTTGAGCAGTTGAGCACAGTAGTCAAAGAGGATAGACTTTGGAATTTTAACCTTTGTCCTCAGACAAGTCCCTTGTCTCTCTCATCAATAAAATCTGGGAAGTAATGCCTGCTATGTACAGTTGTTATGAAAATTTAAATGAATGACATACATGGATCCCTAGTATGGTGGTTAAGGCGAAAGGATCACCATAAATTGTAGGCCAGCCTGTGCTTCAGCATAAGATCCTGCCTCTAAAATATTAAAGATAATAAATAGGTACCTTGGGCATGGCCAGTAGTCTGTTATTTTCACTCTTACGGGATTTGATTTTGTTTTCTTTTGTTTTTAAACTAGAGTTAATATTTTAAAATTTTTTTTAGGTGCTAAGTCCTCGAACTGACATTGGTGTATATGGGACTGGAAAAAGTAGGAGAAAAAAAGTAAAAGAAATAATAGAAAAAGAAAAGGAGAAGGACCTAGACCTTGAACCTTTGAGTGATTTAGAAGAAGGACTGGAGGAGACCAGAGATACAGCCATGGTGGTAAGGAACTAAGTGATGAACCTTGGATTTGCTTTGTGAATTCAAAGTTCTGTGAAAGATATTAGCAGGGTTTTTAACTGATATTTTACCTGTATCATAGTATAAAAAGTTTGCTGTTTGTTCTCTTCCCAAAAGGATCTTTTTATTTTCTTGGGGTGGGGGGGCAGGATCAAACCTAGGACCTCATATATTCTGATCAAATGTTTCACTGAGTTATATCCCCAAGCTTCACACTTATTCCTTATTGTTGTTCTTTTAATAATTATAAAATATTCCATCCTAGTAGTCCATACTTCTGAGTAGCTTTAATCGGTTTTTTTTTGGTGGTGGTAGTGATGGTGCTGATCACACACACACACACACACACACACACACACACACACACACACACACTAGTTCTTGGGATTAAATATGGGTCTCTTGAATGCTAGAGTGCTATATTATTGAACTATATACCCTTGCCTGATCAGTAGTCACCCAAAGTTAAATCCTTGCCTGTTACTAAGCTTTTTCTATTACAGGTAAGCATATAGGACCTCCTCTTTTTTTCTCGCCGCTAATATTTATCATTTATTTGTGGCAAGAATATGTAAAGTCGTCTTGTTTTTGGTTTTGTTTTTTGAGAGAAGGTTTCTCTGTGTAGCAGTACTGGCTGTCCTGGAACTCACTTTGAAGACCAGGTTGGCCTTGAACTCACATAGATCCGCCTGCATCCGCCTGCTCAGTGCCAGGATTAAAGGTGTGCACCACCACCACCACATATAAAGTTATCTTTTGATGATCTTGAAATAATACTTTGTGTTATTATCAACTACATGGATAAAAGCTACTTTTAAATACATTTTTAAAATTAGGCCCTTTTTCTTTTCGTTTTTAAAAGTAGTTTTAGTTCCTAGGAAAGCTGATGAAAGGAACAGGTATTTTCCATGAATTCTCTGCCCATTTCTTTTTGAAAAATCATTTTCTTAGTCTTCACCTATAGGAATGGAATTACTGAGTTAGAATTAATAGCATTTTATTGTTCTTAGTACTTTATCATGGTTTTCAAAGAAACTGATAGTTTATTGATAACAATTACTTTAAAAATTCTCACCAGGCTGTGGTAGCAGCCATTAATCCCAGCACTTAGAAGGCAGAGGCAGGGGGATCTCTAAATTGATTCAAGGACAGCCAGGTCTACATAACAAGTTCCAAGACAGCCAGAGCTACACTAAGAAACCTGGAAATTCAGGAAAAAACAACAAAAAAAAACCCCTCTCACCTTTGTCTTATTAGTATACAGCAGTAGATTGAGTGTTCTGTAAAATATTTGTAGTTACAAGAATTGGGCTTTTGTGCTGGAGAGATGGCTCAGAGATTAAGAGCATTCATTGCCTGCTCTTCCAAAGATCCTGAGTTTAATTCCTAGCAACCACATGGTGGCTCACAACCATCTGTAATGAGGTCTGGCGCCCTCTTCTGGCCTTCAGGCGAACACACAGACAGAAATTCAATGCTCTTAACCACTGAGCCATCTCTCCGGCCCCCTAAATAAATATTTCTTAAGAAAAAAAAATAATTGTGCTTTTTAAAGACTTACGGACTAAGGAGAGTGTGATTATTAGGAGCCAGAGAAAATAAAAATTAGTTTGGGAAATACGTAATTGTAGGGGTTTACATGTATTAAATAACTTGATATGATTCTGTCTATAAGTAATCCAATTTTGAGGCCAAAGAAAATGATCTTTGTTAAGAGAGCTTGAGTAGTCAGTCAGTAAGTCATTCTTATAAGCAAGTAGAACTAGAAATTATTTCAAAATTGTTTCAGAGTTGCTAGGCGGTGGTGGCGCACACCTTTAATCCCAGCACTCGGGAGGCAGAGCAGGCAGATTTCTGTGAGTTCGAGACTAGCCTGGTCTACAAGAGCCAGTTCCAAGACAGGCTCCAAAGCTACAGAGAAACCCTGTCTCGAAAAAAAAATTGTTTCAGAGTCACCAGTAATTTAGAAAGAATATGTGCTGATGGTATTTGTGATCTTTAAATTCTGTTTGTTCTCATTTACTGGGTAAAAATGAATTTTATGAAATACTGTTGTAGTAGATCTCCCAAGTGAAATGTACTGGTCCCTAGAGAAAAGTAAGAAGAATATTTATCTGTATCGAATTTGCCCTTGGAGAACAGGAAACCATTACTTACTCTTTATGTTCTGCATATCAGATTAAAATACTTCGGTATGTTATTATGTTTAATCCTTAAAACAATAAAATGTGTTTAGTAGCCTGCCCACACTTTCCAGAACACTGAAATCCAGAAAAGTTGTGTTATAGATCAATAGTCTTTAAGTCTAAGAGCCAGGTACTTGGTACGAGTGCTTAATTTCAAGAAACACCATCTTTATATTGTACCCTACTCTGATATAAATTGTCAAATATAATAGCAGTTTGTCCATTTTATAGATGGGTAATGTTTATGTGGAAACTGAAAGGGTTACCTACATTTCAGGAAATTGCCACCTACATTCTTCGGTGCTTTGTGGGCATTTTAGAATGACTCCTTTTAATTAAATGCTTGTTGTGTACAGGTGGCAGTTTTCAAAGAACGAGAACAAAAAGAGATTGAGGCCATGCATTCCCTCAGAGCAGCCAACCTAGCCAAGATGACAATTGTGGACCGCATAGAAGAAGTAGAATTTTGTATTTGCTGCAAGACAGCTAGTGGGTTTATGCTATAGTGTGAGCTCTGCAAAGACTGGTTCCATAACAGCTGTGTTCCCCTGCCTAAATCAAGTTCCCAGAAAAAGGGATCTAGCTGGCAGGCTAAAGACATAAAATTCCTTTGCCCTCTTTGTATGAGATCTCGAAGACCCAGGCTAGAGACTATTCTGTCACTCCTGGTATCCCTTCAGAAGTTGCCTGTACGGTTGCCTGAAGGAGAGGCACTTCAGTGTTTGACAGAACGTGCCATGAGTTGGCAAGACAGAGCACGACAAGCCTTAGCCACAGATGAACTGTCCTCTGCCTTGGCCAAACTCTCTGTCTTAAGCCAACGTATGGTGGAACAAGCAGCACGAGAAAAAACTGAAAAGATCATCAGTGCAGAACTCCAAAAAGCAGCTGCCAATCCAGACTTACAGGTCAGCTTTTAATTTACTTTCTTGTTTCATGTGGTAGTATTTGTCAGTTAGTGACTAGTGAATTAAATGGATTTAACTTGTTGACTTAAATAGAAAAGCAGCTATAATTTGCCAGCAGTTATATGATGTATAGCATCTTTTTCCTTCTGCGTACACAGCTTTGCTTTTCTTCCTTTCAGTAAAAATTCAAGTCATTTCAGTGAAATGCAGTCTGAAAATATTCAGGTAGACTGTAGCGTCATTTGCTAGCTGCTTTTTAAGTAAGTTAGTTATACTTTGTTAATGTTAAGCATATGTTAATTGCTTATGTTTGTTTAGTCTATTTGTTCATCTTTGTTGTTTAGGGACACTTACCTAGTTTCCAACAGTCTGCATTTAGCCGGGTGGCGAGTAGTGTATCATCTTCCCCCCGCCAAACAATGGACTATGATGATGAAGAAACAGATTCTGATGAAGATATTCGGGAAACATACGGCTATGACATGAAGGTAATTACAGGGGCAGGCTAGGGATACATATTTGGTGGGTTCTGTTTTTAAAACTGCTGACCATTGATATTTGAAGACTTAAGTTGGAAGAGAAACCTAATTATGTATTGAATATGTGAAGATAGCAACTTTTCAAAATTAAAAAAAAAACTAAAACTTTAAAAATTCTTACATTTGTGGTGAAGTGCCCCTTCAAGGTCAGAGGACAACTTGGCAAATTCAGTTTTCTCCTTCCACTGAGTTTCAGGGATCTCACCCAAGTAGTCAGACTTAGTGGTAGCACCTTTTCCTGCTTAACCACCTTGCTCATCCCAATTTTTTTTTTTAACGTTAACTAGAAAAGGCTAGATGGAAAACTCAGTTTGTAATCTGCTTGCCACACGAGCAGGAGGACTTGAGTTTAGTTCCCCGGTACCCTCCTGAAAAAGGTTGTGATGGTGGGTGCTCCTATTTCCATACTGGGGAGGTGAAGACCAGTAGATCCCTGGAATTCACTACTCAGATGGTCTCCCAAACAAAAAGGTGAATGGCACCTGAGGAATACCACCTAAGGCCTCAGACCAGGTACATGCAAACAAACACTTGTGCATGCACACAGATAGTTTTAAAAAGCTTTTCATTTTTTCGGTGTGGAGGCCTATGCCTTCAATCCTTGAAGGAGAGACACACTCTCTATGAGTTCAAGGCCAGCCTGATCTAAGTAGTGAGTTCTAGGCCAGGCAAGGGCCACACAGAGAAGCTCCTTCTCGGAAAAAAAAAATTTTTTTTTCCTGTTTTCCTCATCTTGCTAATCCTATGACTTAAATAAAATGTTACTGTGCTTAAAATATTTAAGTTGTAGCTTTTATTGCTGATAAAACATTTTTAGATTGTGTTTTCTTTTTTGAGTTGTGAAAGTCTGGAGGCTAGAGATATGTAGTATTTTGGCTTTTATGTGTGAGGCACTGGGATCTTACCTCATTACTACCAAAGAATATCTGTACACTGATATTTGAGAATTCCAACCCAGCTGTAGTGGCCCACACATTTAATCCCAGGTCTGTAGTGTAATGTTCCAGGAAAGCCTGCACAGGCTTTGCTGAAATTCTGTCTCAGATTTAAAAAAAAAAAATCCCAGGCTTGCCAGGCATTTAATTTAGCACACACCCTTAATCTCAGCATTTGGGAGGCAGAGGTAGGCCTAGTCTACATAGTGAGTTCAAGGCCACAAAGGCTGCTTAGTGAAACCCTGCTTAGTCAGTGAAAAAGTAACCATCCCACCCCAAATGTACTAAGAGTCCTTTACTCTGGTCTCTTTTTTTCTGCATAGTGTGATGGACTGGTGGGGAAGGGATCGATGCACAGAACAAATTCACCTTTCATGTAATAGAAAACTATGCAGTTGGAGAAATGATAGCTCAGGAAGGGGATCTCTAAAAGTGCTTATTGCTCTTACAGAAGACCTGGATTCAGTTTCCAACAACCACATGGAAGCTCATAAATGTCAGTAATTCTAAATCCTGGAATTCAGTACCCTTTTCTGCTCTCTATAGGCTCGCTCCTTCACACATGCCTTTCATATAAATTCACACAAGCACAGTCACATAAATAAAAAAGAATAAACTTTTTAAAAAAGTACGTTGCAAGGAGCAGAGGGTTAGGTCATAACAAAGAGACTTTCTGTAGCATAAAACGAGACTACAGGGTGATCTCCCTCCTTGAAGATGCTCTTGTTCAGTTCGAGTGAGTACTTTGTGTTCGTTTTCCAGGATGTAATTCCCTCCATATGATTAAAGCTGTTGAGATCGGCCAGTTGGTCATGGAAGGTTAGTATGAGCTGTGCAGGTATTTCTAGTTACACAGTCTCTACTTTGCAGTTAGTTAATGTTTCTGATTAAACAGTGTTGGGTTCTGGTCATAGCCTTAGGTTATAAGGCTACAGAGCTACAGCTCGGTAATACTAGGTTGAAGCACTCCAGTACTTGTTTTTTTTGATGGAGGCAGTTTTTCTGCTTGGGGATTTCTGGACCAAGCTTTAGTAATTCCCTGGTGGAGACCTGTTCTGTTCTTCTGGTCTCTTAGCAATTGCCTTCCTTACACAAAGAATACTAGATACAATGTCATACTTTGCCTCTGGTTAGGATTTGCAGGGGTTCAGTTATGGTCAGAACAGATTGTCATTAATATGATTGTTTTGTTAGCGCCACTACACTGACGTCAGCATCTTTGTGTTAGAGCCAATTGGCCTTTCATTGGCACTGTATGTTAGATGTAAACCGTTTGAGTTTTGCCTAGTAATAACATCTGGATCTGGAGAGAGACCTAGAAGTAGGTGGTAGTTTTACGTGTGATTTGGTTGCTCTTAGAACCTGGGAGTTTGGTACTCTTGATATAATGGCATTCTTCAAAGAATTAGGAACCATTCCATCTTTACCCATTGACTCTCTTTTGTTTGCTTTTTATTGTTGTTTAGGTTTGGTTTTGATTTAGTTTTTGGTTTTTCAAGACAGGGTTTCTCTGTATTAAAGTCCTAGCTGTCCTGGAACTATCTCTTGTAGACTAGGTTGGGCTTGAACTCACGAACTCATAGAGATCCGCCTGCCTCTGCCTCCCGAGTGCTGGGATTAAAGGTG
>LOEQ01003381.1:117288-136470 GCA_001685075.1 Bramus lutescens
TGTAGCTTTGGAGCCTGTCCTGGAACTCACTTTGTAGACGAGGCTGGCCTCAAAGTCACAGAGATCTACCTCCTGAGTTCTGGGATTAAAGGTGTGCACCACCACCACCCAGCAGTTTTGCAATTCTTAATTGTTAGACAGTTCTTTCTTCTGATGAATGCTTTCTCAAAGATGTTCACTTTTCTTCTACCTAGAAAAAATAAGTAGTACTTTATTTCACTGGTCTGGAAAATGGCCTCGTATTCCCAGAGGTTCACCCTGCAGGAACCAGTTTTAAACTCTAAAGCAGCTATTGAGGGTGGCCCTTAGGAATTCTGGCTTCTTGTGCGTTTGGTGGGGGCGTGTTGGTGTGGTTGTATATGTGCTTGAAGGCCTGAAGTTGATGTCAGGTGTCTCCCACCATCAGTTTCAGTCCTGCTTTTGTGACAGAATCTCTCATTTGAACCTGAAGCTCACTGATGGACAAGACTGGCCTGTGGCCTTGGGATATTTGTCTGTTTCCATTCACCATACTGGGTTACAGTTACAGTTGCTCATATCCACACCCAACTTCATGTGGGTGGGTGTAGGGATCCAAACTCAGGTCCTTCTGCTTATGCAGCAAACACTTTGCACACTGAGCCATGTCTCCAACTTCCTATATTCATTCTTTGCATTTCATTTTTATTTTAAAGTTTGGTAGTATATGCCTTTATGCTTTCTATTTGGGAGCTTGAAATAAGGGAACTTTTTGAGATCACTCCAGGCAACATAAATGTCTTTCTCTGGGGGAGGGGATAGCGGGTTTTTTGTTGTTGTTGTTGTTGTTTTCTCTGAAGTAAAAATATACAGAAAACCTATTTTTAATACTAATATATATATAGAGGGAAGAGGTAAATTTCTTTTCTAAACATTTGCTTTGTAAATATTTGTATACCATTTTCACTTCTTTGCTTTGTTTCATGATGTCTTTGGGGAAAGGTTCTAGCACACCAAGAAAGCAGCCTCGGAAGAGCCCTTTGGTTCCCCGAAGTTTGGAGCCTCCGGTGTTGGAGTTGTCTCCTGGAGCAAAAGCCCAGTTGGAAGAACTCATGATGGTGGGAGACCTCCTAGAAGTGTCTCTGGATGAGACACAACACATATGGCGGATTCTGCAGGCTACACATCCCCCCTCAGAGGACAGATTCTTACATATCATGGAGGTAGGACCCTCATACTAACTTCAGTAGTGATTTTAAAAATGCTTAACATCTCCATGTTCCTTGGTGTAGTACCTCAGATACTGTTACAGGGGTGTCAGAGTGGGTAGTAATTTGTCAGTCCTGTTCTCTCATTTAAACAAAAAAAATTTTATTTCTTTGTTTTATTTGTTTGGTTGGTTGCTTGATTGTTTTTGTTGGGGTTTTTTTGTTTTTTGTTTTTTTAAGATAGAATTTCTCTGTTTATCTTTGCTGTCTTGGAACTCACTCTGTAGACCAGGCTTGTCTTGAACTTACAGAGATCTGCCTGCCTTTGCCTCCCTGAGTGCTGGTATTGAAGACATGCATCACCATTGCCTGCCTCCTTTGTTTTCTTTATTGAAATTTTGTATAATAGTTCTTTTATTTTTGCTTGAATAAAGCAGGGATTAAAAAACAATTTAGCCAAGTATCATGTTACAGGCTTGCAATCATAAAACAGAGGAAGTGGAGGCAAGAAGATCAGCATTCAAAGTTAACCTTGGCTACATAAGCCCTTGTCTCAAACAGACAAAACAACAACAAAAAAAGGCAGTTTAGGGACTAGACAGCTAGAGAGATGGTTGAATCAGTGCTTAAGAGCATATACTGCAGTCAGGTCAGTTCCAAGCACTCACATTGGGTGGCTCACAACTACTTCTAACTCCAGCTCATGGGGATCTGAAACCCTCTTCTCTACTCCAGAACCTTTCCACTCACATGCATATATCCACACAGAAATGCACACATAAAATTTAAAATACTCTTTTTAAACGGTTGTCCTAGAATTGGATCAGTGTGGTAATTTTTAAAAGGTGCAACTAAGGAGATGGCTCAGTAGGTAAAGTTCTTACTTTGCCAATATGAGGACCAGAGTTTGGATTTCTAGCACCTATATTTAAAAAAAAAAAATACTAGATGATCTTGGCGGCCTGCCTATAATCCTGGTTTTTAAGACAGACAGGGAATTTCAGGAACAAACTGTCTAGTCACACTAGCCAAAATGGTGAGCTCCATGTTCAACAATTTTTACAAGGTGGAGGAGGATAATTAAGGAAGACACAGACATCAACTTTAGGCTTCCACACATTGAAACTTGTATACTTATGTAAACACATACGTAAAAGGTAAGGGAATGGTTAAGTAGAACTGGATGCGTTGGAAGGGAGAGTTCACAGTCATGTACTACATTTACAATAATAGTTTATCATGGTGTTTTACATCCATAATCTCCTTTGATCATGCTAGAATTATCGGCATGAGCAATCCATTTCTGAATATAGGGTAGGTATTATTTTTTATTCTTTCTTTCTTCATTGAATATTCTCTCCCAAAGTTGTCTCACTGTGTAGCCTCGGCTGTTTTTTACCTCAAAAAGATCCACCTACTTCTGCCTCTGGAGTGCTGCGGCATTACAAGTGTGCACAACCACACTTGGCTTAACCAGCCTCTTATTTATTTCCTTTTCTTTGAGACAGGGTCTTTGGCAACCCAAGATTTCTGAGTACCAAAGGATGACCTTAACCTTCTGATCCTCCCACCTCTACCTCCCAAAGTGCTAGAGTTACAGGCATGCACCCCCAACATCTGGTTTTATGGTGTGTGAGGATCAGGTTTAGGGCTTTTTACCTGCTGAGCTACATGCCCAGCAAATCTGTCTCTTAAACAGCTTTAGAATAATATTTTTTCTTTTTGTCATTTAAAAATTTTGGCAGGGGCTAAAACACAAGAGCTATATCATCTTACTTTTTTTTTGATTATACAGTTTACATATATTCATATTGTATGCAAATACCACCTCAGTCTATCCCTAGAACTCATTTTGTGGGCTTGGAAGTTGAAACACACTCTCACTGCATAGACAGAGTTGTCTTTGAACCTGCAGCAACCCCCTTGCCACTGCCTCTTAAATGCTGGGATTACAGATGTGTACCATCAATGCCCAGATTCCTACAACTCTGTAATCATCACAAAGAGAAAATCTGTACCATTAAACAGTAAATCTGTTTCCCCTCCTTCATCCCCTATTTACTTTTTGTGTCTGCTGATTTGTTCTAGGTGCCTTATATAATAGACACTATTTTTTTTAAGTTTTGCATGAAAATTCTGATTAATTTTTATTTTTGAAGGATGATAGCTTGGAAGAGAAACCACTAAAAATGAAAGGAAAGGATTCTTCTGAGAAGAAACGGAAACGGAAGCTAGAGAAGGTAGAACAATTTTTTGGAGAAACAAAACAGAAGGTCAAGGAGCTAAAGAAAATAGATAAACCTAAAAAGAAGAAATTAAAATTAAATGTGGACAAATCCAAAGAGCTAAATAAGTTGGCCAAGAAGCTAGCAAAAGAAGAAGAGAGAAAGAAAAAGAAAGAAAAGGCTGCTGCAGCCAAAGTTGAGCTTGTGAAAGAGAGTACTGAGAAGAAAAGAGAGAAAAAAGTGCTGGATATCCCCTCAAAGTATGACTGGTCAGGAGCAGAGGAATCTGATGATGAGAATGCCGTGTGCGCAGCCCAGAACTGCCAGAGGCCGTGTAAGGACAAGGTGAGGTACAGGGGTTCACGGACTGTGTGAAAAGGCCAGAGATAATAATGGTTGTGGAGATGTGTGTATAATATGATATCAGTAATTTGTGATTCCAAGATTTGGACTTCTAACATATTTTTCCCACAGTTTTTATAAACCATTTTAAATAGTGAAGCTACTTAAGTATACTTAGTGTAAGAAATTACATTTTTTAAAGTCATTTACTTAGAGATATACAGAAGCATAGAAAAGTTACTTGATATCTTGGCAAGCAGTTTATTTCATATGCAGTGTGCAGGTCAAGCTTCAAAATGCACTTCTGACCTCCCTGTAGTGTGATTCAGAACTAGATGGATGGTCTGTTAGCCACAATAGCCTGGAAAAAGTCCATCCGTATCTTACTTACACCCTAGACGAAGAATACTCTCTTAAATAGAATGATTTTTTTTTTTTAGGCAAATAATTCAGACTCTTAATGGTGTCATTAAATTTTTCAGCCTAGGCTAGTAGATGACTCAGATGCTCGTTCCCAAACTTGACAGTTTGAGTTCATTTCCAGGACTACATGATAGAAGTAGAGAAATAGCTTCTTCAAGTTACCCTCTGACTCCCACATATGGTCAGTACTATGCATGTACTAACTTTTTTAACCCTAAATTTTAAGTACTGTAATTCAGTGTTGGCTATTTTTTTAGGCAACACTTCTGTTAATTTCTGGGAGAAATGGACAGATTTTATTGGGGGGTGGGGGGATCTCAATTCATTAAGTGATTTGGAAACATCTTTTATTCTTTCTGTCAAGAATACTAGTAAGGAGCCATTGTGTCAGAACACATTTGTAATTCAGCAGTTGGGTAGCAGAGAAAATGAGGGTTTCAAGTTAGAAACCAACTTGGGCCACCTAGTGAAACCTTGTCTCAACAATAAATCTTAAAACCATAATTATAATTTTAAAGGGCTATGAAGAAAGCTCAGCTGTTGAAGTCCTTACTGAGTACAAGAACCTGTATAAAAGCTGGGCATAGCAGGATGTTTCTGTAGCAACAGCCCTGAGGCAAAGAAAGAGAAGTGGAGACAGGTGGAGCCTCCAAACTTGCTGGCCACAGTCCAGCTGCTTTCTGAGCTCCAGGTTCAGTGAGAGAGTCCACGTCAAAAGTAAGGTGGTGGAGCACTAGAGGACTATACGGCTATTGACCTCCCGCCACCACACACAGTTTATAATGTCAGACCATTGCGTGTTTAGAATTTGAAATACTCCTCAGTTTGAAAATAAAAGATAACTAAAGCTGTACCACTGTTTCTTGAAGGTTGTGCCCCACTTACCTTCTGAATTAAATACATAACACATTTTTAGAGACTGAAAGGGACCTAGAGGTCTCTTGTTCTGGCTCCTCACATTTGCATATATGTTGTGACCAAAGTTATAGAACTAATTAGTGGTAGCACCCAAAAAGACGAAAGCCAACCCTGACTCTTTGACTGTTCCAGATTCTGGTTCTTTATCAAGTTCCCAACTCCTGGGTAATTTTCATTTGTTTTCTAAACAGCTGATGGAAGGTTAGCTTTTCTTCTTTGGCTATGAAAATATTAGCAGCTCATTGCTGTTAGATCTTCTCTCTTCTTTCGCTAATTTTCAGTAATTTCAGTGCTACAAATATGTCAGTTCACTTATCCCTGTCTTTTCCCTCAGCATGCAAATACTACAGGCACTATCACCCCCATTCACTGTACAATTAAATATAAATTAACTTATGAAAAAGGAACATAGTCCGTGAAACCACTTCATAATAGGAAGTACTATGTAAATGTAAAGAGGTCATAACCATGAGATTTGCTCCTATGATAATTGTTTTTTGTGTGATTACATCTGATAGACCATAGATTTATCTACATATTCAGGGAAAATGTCTATATTAAACTGTTAAAGTGAGCATAGTGTGTTTTTCCCTGTCCATAGCTTAAGTGAAATAAATTTAATGTTATATTTCTCTGTTAATTCTCTGCAGATTATTTCAGATTATAAATATTTCATCTGCCATTGCTATTTTGAAATTAATTTCTGGCAGTACTTTCACTAAGTTAAGAATTTTCAACATTCCTAATTTGTAGTTACTACACAGTTGTCTAAATTAACAGGTAAAAATCTAATTTCTAGTTAAGTATCTAACAAATGTTGTATAACTTCAGATAAGCAAATCACTTTTTTAGGAAAATACCATGAAACAGAGAAAAACCTTAGCATTCACTGGTTTTTAGCTAAATGTCCCTTCGTCATTTCTCCTGTCAGTAATAGCTATGATTTTTTTTCTAAAAATAAAAAGGTTGAGAAGTATTATTTTAAAAATTAAGTGGTTACTTTAATGTACTTAGCTTCAGTTTCAAAATATCTTACAAAGAGTAAAGAAAGATAACAGCAGAGTATGGTGAAGGGTTTTGAAAGGCTGTTTCTTCCATGAGTTATGAAGTTTGAGCTAAAATTAACTTCCAAAACAGTATAGAGATATTTGTTTTAAAATCCAGAAGCTTTTTCTCCCTGAGGTCTGCTCCTGTATCTATCTTATTTGTGTTAACAGTAAAACATGTTTAAAAGAATAAATTATTTTAGGTTAATATTTGAGTAGCTTTTTTTATTATTAGAATAAATGATCATGACCTGGAACTTGCTCTATAGACCAGGCTGACCTGGTACACAGCTTGTGCCTTTAATCCCAGCACTTTGGAGGCAGAGGCAGGTGGATTTCTGTGAGTTTGAGGTCAGCCTAAGCCTAATCTACAGAGTGAGTTCCAGGACATCTGAGGCTACACAAAGAAACCATGACTTGAAAAGTGAGGAGGGGGAGAGAGGTGGCTTTAATTAAAAGCATGCCTTTAATTGCAAGGCAGATCTCTGCGAGTTCAAGGCCACCATGGCCCGCTAGACTAAGTAAATGTATAAAACTTATATATACCTGGTACTGCGACAGTATTGTGACCAAGTGTCACAGTTTGTCTGGGACTGTCTAAATTTTATTGTGAAAGATTTTACATACTAGAAAATCTTTCATTCCTAGGCAAACTGAAAGGGTTAGTCACAGTGTTTAGAGTACCATAAATTGGTTAAAACTAGTAAACTGGGGCTGGAGAGATGGCTCAGAGGTTACAAGCACTGACTGTTGTTCTTCCAGAGGTCCTGAGTTCAATTCCCAGCAACCACATGACAGGTCAGAGCCATATATATGAGAGCTGGTACCAACACTGTATACATAATAAATAAGTTAAAAACCCTAGTAAACTGAAAATATTACTATCAATTTTCTACCTTCCCCCAAACAGTATTATTCTCTAACATCTGAATAAAATACAAATTACCAAGAACTTACGTCTCAGTGTGAAATCATACAACAAAATAAAAATATCAGGCTACCATTATTTCTGCTACTCTTTGTTTCATATTCCATTTCTTTTCTCTCTTGATTGTACTGAGGATAAAAGCCATGCCCTTAAATCCTTAAGGATACTAAGCAAGCGTTCTTAGCACTGAGCTATTAAACACCTGACCTCAATATCTTACTTAACCTTTTTGTCTTTATGGGACAAGGTCAAATGGTAGTCAGAGGACAAGTCAGTTCTCTCTTCCACATGTGGAATTCTCCTAAGACACCAGCTCACATAGCTTGTCAGGCTTGGCAGCAAGTACTTTTACCTACAAGAGATCTTTCTAGCCCTAATTCTCTTTTATCTAAACACAATAACCTATTTGTACTGTATTATTAGATTTTTACCTGTTAATTTATCAACTCCTAGTTGTTGTGAGGTTTTTGTTTGCTTGTTTTTAAACTCCAAGGTCTTGCTATACCTCCTTTAAGGACAGTAGGCTCCCAGGGCTTCAAGGAATCCTCCTGCCTCAGCCTCTCAAATTAATGGAATTATAGACACCTGCCACCATGCTTGCATTTTGGAGGAACTAGTTAATTTTTTTTTAATTTACTGAATGATGAAGCTTTTTTCCCTAAACAACAAATGAAGGTGGGTGTGACCATTAGAATGTAGTATGCAGTTAGGTTACTGCGTAGGTTGTTGCCTCTCAGAATTGTCTGTAGAGTCAGTTGACATTCTGAACTGTAGTTTGCCTTGTGATCCTGTTGGACTTTTCATATGGCAGTGGAATTTAGGTTGATTGCTCATAAAGGAATTGATAAGTGAAGGATATAGTTTTCCTAACTGTATTATCAGGGTAGATTGTTACATAACCAGAAGGCTGCAGTAGAAATAGTGGAAGAGCTAGGATTTGGAAGGCTCTTCCAGTCAAAATCACATAAGAGAAAATACTGTTTTTCTTTTCCTTTTTTGTTAATTTAACTTTATTTTGTATACATTGGTGTTAAAGGTGTCTGGTCCCTTGGAATTGGAGTTTCAGACATTTGTGAGCTACTATGTGGGTGTTGGGAAATGAACCCAGGTCCTCTTGAAGTGCAGCCAGTACCCTTAACCCCTGAGCCCTCTCTCCAGGCCGAGACAGGGTTCTTTGTGTAATAAAATAGCCTTGACTGTACCAGAACTCACTTTGTAGACTAGGTTGGCCTCAAACCTACAGAGATCTGCCCAGGTACCTCTGCCTTCCAAGTAGTGGGAGTAAAGGTATGCCTGACTCATACTTTTCTTACTAGAAGAAAATTAATCGATTTAGTTTTTAGAAACTAGAAGCCAGTGGATACAGCAAAAAATTTTAAAGCCTTAGAATGCTTTTTTTTAATAGCCAATACTTCTAAATTGATAGCTTTTTTTTTTTTACTGTGGACTAGCATAAATGAGGACTTGATTGGATTAATAGGATTCAAGGTAGGAATGAAGGGATCTGTTAGTTGGAGTGGCATCATAAAATAATCTAGTAGGCATGGTGGTACATGCCTTTAATCCTGGCACTCAAGAGGCAGAGGCAGGGAAATCTCTCAGTTTGAGGACAGCCTGGTCTACAGAGGGAGTTCCAGGGCAGCCAGGGCTTCACAGAGAAACACTCTCTTGCAGGGGTGGGGGTGAGGGTGTAGTATCTCAAATCTATGCAATCCCGTGAAGCATAGGTCATTTTTCTAATTCCTTTATAAGCTCCAAACACTCCAAACACTAATTTTCTGTTCGCCTGCAATAGTTAGCAGTTTATAAATGTTTTCTTTTATATAGCTCCTTTATATTTATTTTATTCTACCACATATTATCTCCTAATTTTTCTCTGGTTACAGCAGGATCATTATGATATGTTTCTTAACTATACTTTTGCTTTCTTCTGAGGCAAAACATAGTTACAAATGAATGGAACTTAGTTTAAGTGGAGTAGTTAAGTTGTTCTGAACTTAGAGGAAACATTATCACGAGGAAGAGACACCAGTCATCTGAGTCATCCAGAATGTCTTAAAGTCCAAACTCAGTTCTAAGTGTGTATTTCCCTTTTCTTAATAAACTGACTGCTTTGCCACAGAGATCCCAGCATTGTGGAGGCTAAGACCAGAGGCTCTCATCTCATTTGAGCCTAGCAGAGTGTTAGACTGAAAATGAAGTTTGAGGCTAGCCTGGGCTACATACTCTATGCCTATGAGGGCTCACCTAAAGAATTTGATTACAGGAAGAAAAAAATATTTAAGAAAAATCCAAATATTTAAGAGTGCTTAGAATAGAAATGATAAAAGCTAATAAGCCAAGTGACAATTTTTTAAAAATAATTTTTCCATCTTTTATTATAAGCCCAAAATTACTGACATGATTGTCATAAGCTTTTGCAAGCTGTGGAAACATTTTGAAAACCACTCTTTCCCTAAATAAAATTTATTTACCTAGCCAAGGCCTCTTTTGTTTTTCTTCACTGACTGTCCTGAGGGGCTTCTTTGATCTCTTCATTTTCCTTTGTTCCAATGTCTGATAAAGCTCATGATTTTAAGTGGCTTCCTGTATCACCAACACAGTGATCAGCCTTTATATTGTGAAGGGGTTTGCTGTAGCTCTTTTCATCTTGATAGATTCTTGTCTACTATGACAAATTAAATATAAGAACTGCAATCGCCTTCCAAGCAGAAAAGCCTCAAGTTACACTTCCCTGCTATACTGTAAATACCAAGGTGTAAAGTCACCAAACCAAAGCCTCTTCTGTCTCCTGTAGTCACTGTAGGTTCTGAAGGATCAGTGTTTGCTTGGCATCTGCCACTGACACCTGCCATTTTTTTCAGACTAATTTAAAACCCCAGAGTAATCTATTGACCTATGTCTTTGACTGTTGTAATTGGTTAACTTGTAAGATTTGACCTCTGATATTTGCTAACTTTTTATAGGGAGTTGTATTTGTAACGGAAGAAGAGAAGAATAAAAAATAGTAGTTTTAAAAGTGGCCTATGTGACTGCTTTTCTAAAAAGGTATTTAATGCTCTTAGTACTTTGGCTTATCTCTTTGAAATAAAGCTAATCCACAGGATTGCCTCACATTGTTGTACTCTTCCTTTCTTGATTGTTAATCACATTGTCTTAGAGCCTAGAAACTGTTAATATTAGCTTAAACTACTTGGCTGTTCTATTAGAAGTTTCTTTTTTGTCAAGTATTCCCCAATCATGTTTCTGCCTCACAAGGAACCCCAGGTATTCATGAGGTAATAGAGTACCTAAGAGGCCTAATGTTGTGGACACACTATGGTAAAATATAATTTGGGGTATTAACTTATCAGCTTCTTTCTTTGAAAAATAATCCCATAAGAAGTCATATCTGTCTCTGGATATCCCAATTGTTTGCTCTCCTTTAAGCCAAGAAAGCTCTTTGGTTTGCTTTTGTTCTGGTCTTACTGTTATGATACTAAACATTTCCCAATCTTTATCTTCTACAGGTAGACTGGGTGCAATGTGATGGTGGCTGTGATGAGTGGTTTCATCAAGTTTGTGTTGGTGTATCCCCAGAAATGGCTGAAAATGAAGATTACATCTGTATAAACTGTGCAAAGAAGCAGGGGCCAGATAGCCCAGGCCACCCACCACCTACTCCCTTCATAATGAGCTACAAACTACCAATGGAGGATCTTAAAGAGACCAGTTAGCAGATACTTGGTTAGCTCACAACATGGGGGGAAGTGGACCACAATGAGACCTTACTCATCAAGCAGAGTGGTTCTGACCACTCAGAATGTTGTTCCCAAAGATGAATGGACTTCAGAGAAAGTCCTCTTAGTGCTGGCTTCCTCTGTGTATGGATTGTATGGGCTACATTCTCAATCATCTGTGCAAAGGATGTCTTCTTTGGTACAGCAGCCAGTATTTCAGCTCTTGACTCCTTTGAGTATGGTTTGCTGCGTAAAGGTCAGGTTCTTGGTGGAACTCTTGAAGCTGTGTTGGCGTTAACATGGTGTGCTTAGTGGGGACTTACGACCAATTGAAACTAGTTGTAGATGGTTACACCTGCAGGAAGGCCCTGATTGAATCTCCTTAGTTAGGATAATTGGACAAGAGTCAGAGTACAACTATTTCCATAATTACTGGCATTTATGCCCTACTGATCCAGTTAGGAGGAGCAGGCCAAAGTTACCCTTTTAGAAGTCTTGGGGTGGCAATGCAGTTTGTAGACCTGCTTGTGCTTACTTATACCAATAAGAAAATCCTCCAAAAGAGCCCCTCACTTTCCTCAGGAGGATGTCAGCAGTTTAGAAAATCTGACTAGACTGGATTCTGGGAAGGTTTTTTCTTATTTCAAGGCAAGTATCCCATTGGTCTGAGAAGTTGGTCTGGGTCTGTTTTAGAGAAGGGAGGTACATGGATCCAGGTTTCTGGAGGAAATAGGGATGACTAATGAAAACATTTTACTGAGCCTCGGTGATGCATGCTTATCTGGGAAACCCTCTTTCACAAGTATTCCAGACTCCACCATGCTTCAGGCATGGCCATGAGCAAAACTGGCAAATAACAGCTTTTGCCTTGCAGCCCTAACCTTAATGCCTGTAGTTTCCAACATGGCCCCAGAAGATGTTCATGAATAACACCATGGCTTCATCAGAGGATATGGGGTTATAAGTCCTCTGGGTGTGAAGCTGTTTTAGTAAATCTGTTTTTAAAAAGAAAGACTTGTTTTTACTTTTTTCTAAATGTCTCTGACTACTGACTGTTCTATAGATTATTTTTCCTTTTTTAATATGCATATATGAATATAGATATAGATATATATTTACTGTTACCAGCAGCGTGTGACAGAGTTTGAGCATCAGAAGTCCATTTGGGAGCTTGCATTTTCTTTCTGCTTTTTGATAAAAAAAAATCCCATTCCTTGTAGTACAAGGAGTTAGCACTCCTTTCTCCATTCTCACTTAAACATATCTTCCACTTTTCTTCTATTCAAATAGATAATATATTTCCTCCATGTTGGGACTTGTCCCTGTCTATTGGGCAGCTTGGTCTTACTCTAGTCAGTAATGAATGTTATGTATGTTTGAAACTATGGTGCTGTGTCCTCTCCCCCTGTTGTGTTCTGTGTTCTTGTAGAGGTGTTAGGTGTACTCTGTAAACTCTTACTAGAAGGGAACTAATATATTTTAAAGGAGAAAAAAAAATTTCTAAAAATATTTATCTTTACTATCCTGTGTTCTTTATTTAAGAATCTGCTGTTTGACTTAAATTCATCAGTTGTCCTTTTAAAGGGGGCATTGAGCAAACCTTAAGTTTGTCATCTCTGCTCCCCTTTGCCCCAGTCTCTTAAGGTAATGTCTTCTAGTAACTAGAAGTGAGATGTACTGTCCAGTTACAGACTGTGTGGGTATGAGGGTTACCTCAAAAGGCATCTTTAGAGAAAAGTTTTTTCTTACAAAATGCCTTCTCCCAAGTGCTAACCAGGCTTGACCCTGCTTAGCTTCCAAGGTCAGACAAGACATACACACATGCAGGTGGTACGGCTGTAGGTACAACATCCAGTTTCTGGTTTATACTACCTACTTTTTGGTCTCTTTACCTATTAGATAACATTTGAATATCTTGACCAGGTATGCGGTTTGAATGTGTTGTTGTGCTTGTGTCTTGAAAATCCATCTCCATGTGGGTGTGAGTAGCAGTTACAAGGTTAACTAAGTAATTAGTTAATTTCATACATTTTTGTTTGCCAAGCTATGAAGATTATCACTTAAGAATTTTATTTGGTTGTTATAACGAAAAAAGCACAATATTTTTTTTTACCTTTTTATCTTTGTAAAAGACTTGAAATGCTTGTGGTTTAAAAATGGAGTGTACTCTTACCCTTCAGAAATTTAAAATGTAAGTGATGGAATCCCAATTGCACCTAAAAATATTTATTTTTCTTCCAATTAACTATTTTCCATTAGCTGTTCTCAACAGAACAGAATCGTGAGGATGCTGAAAGGCGACTGTTTGGGGGAATAATTGTGTACTTTGTATAATGTTCGCCCTTTGGAGACCTCAGAAATAGGCAGTATGTCTGTACCTGTGACTAGCTGCCTGTCATCTTCTGACATTTTGAAACTTTTAAATATATAGTTTAATTGATTCATTTGGCTCTTTCTGTACTTATTTGAGGAATTTGGCTTATCTCAGCCATAAATTTATACCAAAACTCAAAAGAACATAAGATAGGGACTAGAAATATGTCTCAACAGTGCAAAGCACTGGCTGCTCTTCCAGAAGACCCAGGTTCAATTCCTAACACTACACAATGGCCCACAACCGTCATTAACTCCAGTTCCAGGGAATCCTGCATCCTCTTCTGGCCTCCAAGAGCACTGCACACTTGTGGTGCACAGGCGTACATTCAGGAACATTCTCAGACTCATAAAATAGAAGTAATTAAAATACAGTTTAAAAAAATCTTCTAAGGATATAAGAGAAAAACTAGCACTCTACCCACAAATTATAAATCCTGTAGTTTGTGAGTTAATAAGAGTCATCTATCTAAGGAAAAGTAGATATTCTATTGTAAAGCATTGTTTCACGAAAATTACAGCTACATTCTTCTGTATTTGTTTACATTTTGTATTAAAACTTGATTTATGTTTCTCTTTCTGTCTCCTCAAAGTTACAGTTCTTTGTTATTAGTGTTTTAGCTTAAGCTTACTTAAGCATTTAATATTTTTAAAGCTATTTTTCACTGCCTTCATTATGGATATTTTGGCAAAGGTAACAGAATGAAAAGAATTTGAATTCTGCAAAGTGTGGTGCAGTATAAACACTAATCCCAACACCTTGGGAGGCAGAGGCAGAAGTTTAAGGCCAGCCTCATCTACATAGCAAGTTCCACACTAGCCAAGACTACATAGTAAGACCCTATCTCAAAAAATAGTGATAGTAGTTAAGTCTTTGATAATTCTTGACAGGGCAAGTCATTACTCATTAGAACTGTATGCAATCCTCGTATTCAGAAGTACAAGGTAGCAATGGTTCCTAGTCCCTAGCTAGTGAGAAGAGATGGCCTCATCCTCTCACCAAAATTTTTTCACTTCTGGCGTTCCTGCAGAAGCCACGAGGAATGTGGAGATGTAGAAGTGTGGCTCCCTCACGAAGCTGCTACAAACTAGCGTGACATGTCTGACTCTTGAGATATGAATTACTGTGTGTCATACTTCAAAGAACTGGAAAGCAGACAGTAAATCTGTGATGCCCATGATAAAAATGTGCCATACCCTACGTTAGCCTGAGTTCCTCGTGTTTCCCTTCCGTCTGCTTTTGTCCTCAACAGGAGTCCAAGAAATGTCAATTTTCTTAGTTTGCTGGATGCAGTTCATATAAAGAAACTGCTTGTCAACTGGGTGTGATGGCACACACCTTTAATTCTGATACCTGGGAGACAGGCAGGCTGGGTTACAACGTGTGTTCCAGGACAGCTGCACAATAGGGAGAGCCTGTCTCAAAACAAAAACAAAAAAAAAACACGGTTTGTCAGTGATTTAATTCTATAGTATATTTGGGTGTCAGTAAAGTAAGAAAAAAAGTGGGGAAATTAAGAAAGCATACCTTTCAAAAAGTTAGGACAGTCTACTTGGAGGAGAAAGCAACAATCTGGGGTGAATCTTGAAATTTGCAAATTGTGGTACTTTGAAGCTGTTGAGGCCCCAAATAACCCTAAAACCAGGTCCAATAAAGTTTCATATGTTAATTAACTTCATTTGTGTAGAATGTTGCTTCTATGTTAGGTCCTTAAGTACAGCACCTTTTAACCCTCCTGTTTAAATCAAACCACACCATTACTTTGAATGTGGTAATCCAAGTGGCATTTATAACAAGAGGGAAAGAATGAATATTGGTGTCTTTGAGAGAAATTGGAGTATTCTCTTGGCCTGGGTCCACCCACTGCTCAGTAGCATAGGATGTCTACTGGGAAAAGACACACTATCATGTTCTTCAATAATGTGTCTAGCCAGGCAGTGGTGGTGCACTGGAACTAGCTCTTTTTTTAATATTTATTATGTATACAATATTCTGTCTGTATGCCTGCAGGCTGGAGGAGGGCACCAGACCTCATTACAGATGGTTGTGAGCCACCATGTGGTTGCTGGGAATTGAACTCAGGACCTNGAAGAGCAGGCAATGCTCTTAACCTCTGAGCCATCTCTCCAGCCCCTGGAACTATCTCTTGTAGACCAGGCTGGCCTCGAACTCCTAGAGATCTGCCTGCCTCTGCCTCCCAAGTGCTGGGATTAAAGGCGTACGCCACCGCCACCTGGCTTCTTGACGATTTTATATGTCTGTTTTTTAAGATGACCTATTTAGCACAGGTTTACCTGTACTCCTTTAACTTGGGATCCTCCTGCCTCATTTACAAGCATGTACCACCCTCCTTATTTGTCCTGTTTTCATCAAGAAACCATAACCAAAAGACATCCTTTCTTTGCTCCCTCTCAAACAGTGGAGATGGTACATCCACCACTGAACTAAGGTTTCAATCACTGTTGTACTTTAGCCTTCAAGTTGCCCAAGCAAACCTTGAACTTACTCTGTAGCCCAGGTGATCCTTGTGCTTTTCATTGTGTCTGGTTTTGGCTGTCATGTAGTTAGTGATATAAACCTACAACACTAGACCTTTATTACTTTTGTTCTTAGGACTTGCTCCCTTTGCTGAGAACCAACAATGGGGAAGCTTTTTCCTTTGGCCTTCTAATGCTCACAAGTAATTTAAACCCAAGTTACCTAAGAAGAGTAAATGATGCTGGGTGGTGGTGGCACATGCTTTTAATCCCATTTCTTGGGAGGCAGAGTCAGGAGGATCTTGGAGTTTGAGATCGGCCTGGTCTGCAGCGTAGGCTCCAGGACAGCCAGGACTATACAGAGAAACCCTGTCTCACAAAAGCAATAAAGAAAAGTAAATCACACTTTCAAGTATGGTTGACAGATCGTTGCTGATCAAATGGTAGTGCCTACAGTAGTATTGATCGCTGGTAGCTTTAAGAAGTGTGTGGTTCCACATATTTAATGAGAGGAGAGCTGATGAGAATAGGGTGGGGGGAAACCTGGCTATCTCTTAGCTTTTAAATCATCTTGAAGGATATTTGAAATTTCTGTGATTACCATTGAGTAAATGATGGTTGGTGCCTCACTGCTCCTGTACATTATTGACCCTTTCTACTCTTTACATTTAGTTTACACTTTGATCCACTGTTAATCCCAAAGATAGGAGGAAGTCTGGTGATGGTGGTGACTCACACTTTAATCCCAGCCCTCAGAAGGCAGAGGCAAACAGATCTCTGAGTTTGAGACCAGCCTGTTAAACAGAGGGCAGCAGGACTATACAGCCTGAAAGCCCCTGTCTCAAAAAGGGGGAGGGGGAGACTACCAACCCAAATCATTATAACCAAATTAATTAAAACAAGTTTTTTTTAATTCATGTACATATGCAGCTTCCACCTAAGGTGTAGTTCTAGAGGTTAGCATTGGATGAGGAAGAAAACACTTTTTGTCAGATTGGTATAACAAGGAGAATAATAATAGATACTCATAACAGTAGTCATAGGCTGTCATACAACTCTGAAACAAAGGTAGGGTTGCAAGGTTATTACAACTTTTTGAAACAAAGACATGATTGCCATTCCTGGAACAGGCAATACAGAACCATTTGTATTTAAGTTACAGGTGAAACATAGCTCAGTCCTTGAAAAACTGGTGATCATGAACAGGAATGAACCTAGTTCGTCTTTTCTATAAGATGGCTTTTAAACCTAAAATGAAGGCAGGCTGGTTCTTCACTTTCATAGTCCAGGCATAAATCATTTCTTCAACCAGAGTAGAGGTGTGGGAATAATTGAGGCACAGTTTACATGGCAATATTATGAGGGAGTCTTAAGGTTTATTTAAATCCTGAAGATTATACACATTTATTATCCAAGCAACTTTTACATCAAAAGGTAAGCTGAGGAGGAAGTTTATTAGTATTCTGTCTTGGGTAATGGAGGAGAATGAATTCGGTCACGTCCACAACTGTGGCTGCTCTGTCATGGTAGACTGAATTAACACCTCTTCCCCAGGTGACCTCTTAAATTACAATAGGAGGAGCAGAACAACATTAGCATATCTTGACCCTTTGCTTAGGATGGTGTCAGGTTGTCTCAAAACCAGTATCAAAAGCTGAGCCATCTTAACCTGTGTGGAAGGTGAAAATTGTGTCTTGTCAGGTGGCTCAGAATTCTGACTGCCAGAACAGTTAGGAATATCTGGCTCCTCCAGTCCATTCCCTTTTGTTAATTTTAGTAAAACCTGTGCTTCTGTAACAGAAGAGATGATCACTTCTGCCTTAGGCAAAGACATCTCTGCCAACCCTTGTCTTCCTCTCCTTTGGCTTATACCATTAACATTAACTTTGTATCCAACATAAATATCTATTTGGAGCACTGGGCTACAATTCTTGGTAATGTCTTGCCCAACAAGATAGAGTTAACAAAAAACATGACTAACATTCCATTTGTACAGTAGTACACCAAAGTAAGTCGTTACACAAAATGAATTCAGATAATTGAATTGGTGGTTCTCAGCCCTGATAGCAAAACAGAATCACCTGGGGAGCTTTTAAACACCTTCATTTACTTACTGGCAAGGTATGAGTGTGGGTCTGCATTCCATGGTATGCATGTGGAGGCCAGAGGCAACTTGCAGGAGTCAGTTCTTTCTGCCGGGCATTCCAGATGACTGAATCTCAAGAGTTCTCAGGGTGCCATTCAGCTATCAGCATATCTCTTTCTGAATATAGGATTCAATAATTTTTTTAGAAACTTGCAGAATTGTACAGGTATCACCACACATACAAACCGCACAGTGTTTCCATTGCCCCCATTTATACTTGCTCCCTCTGTTCACTCCCAGTCCCAAGCAATATGTAGATTTGCTTTTTCTAGTATTAAGCATCAGGATTTCCTTCTTTCCTTCAGTCTTTCCTTCCTTCTTCCTTCCTTCCTTCCTTCTTTCCTCTCTTCTTTGTTTTGTTTTTGTTTTTCAAGACAGGGTTTATCTGTGTGGTCCCAACTGTCCTGGCTGTCCTGAACTCTTTGTAGACCAGACTGGCCTCAAGCTCACAGAGATTCATCTATTTTTGCTTTCTCGGTGCTAGAATTAAAGGCATGTGCCCCCATGCCTGGCCAGGAATTCTTTTTAAGTTCTCAGTTTATTTTTATAGGCAGCTAACATGGAGGACTACAGCTTTAAATTTATTTATTTATTTAGTGTGCATTGGTGTTTTGCCTACTTGTATGTCTATGTGAGGATTCTGGAGCCCCTGAAACTGGAGTGACAGATAGTTGGGAGCTGATATGTGGGTTCTGGTAATTGAACAGGGTCCCCTGGGAAGAGCAGTCACTGCTCTTAACCACTGAGCCATCTCTCCAGCCTCCTTTAAATTCATTTGAGCAACTTTAGTGAATACTAAGAAAGATGTCTAAGTAATAAGAATATTGCACATATTTTTATGCTTATGGCCTCTCCCATCCTGATCCCTCACCAGTATAATTGAGATCATTAATTTGTTAATGGAACTTACTTGATCATTCTAGTTTCCCTTTATATATTTTAGTCTTATATTCAAAATTACCTCCCATTCTCTCCCAGGATCTTTTTAACATCTCTAGCCAGGTGTGATGGTGCACTCCTTTAATCCCAGCATACTGGAGGCACAGACAGGTGGATCTCTCTGAGTTTCAGGCCAGCCTAGGCTGCAAAATAGACTTTGTCTGTTGTGGTGGTGGTGGGTTTTTTTATTGATGTTTATTGAGCTGTACATTTTTCTCTGCTCCCCTCCCTGCCTCTCCCTCCCCCCTTCAATCCTCCCCCTAAGTCCCCATGCTCCCAATTTACTCAGGAGACCTTGTCTTTTTATACTTTCTACTTCCCATGTAAATTAGGTCTATGTAAGTCTCTCTTAGTGTCTTCATTGTTGTCTAAGTTCTCCAGGATTGTTGTTTGTAGGCTGGCTTTCTTTGCTTTATGTTTAAAAGAACACCTATGAGTGAGTACATGTGATAATTGTCTTTCTGTATCTGGGTTACCTC
>LOEQ01003381.1:173237-185343 GCA_001685075.1 Bramus lutescens
AGGAGCCTCTGGCTGCCTTCTCCTCCTGGTCCTCCCAACCTGATATGAGTGGGAAACCTGGTCTAACAGCCACCCTGAAAAATAAGGAGTGCAGGCCTGTTGAGATGGATGGAGTCTTACTGTATTCCCCCAGGCTGGCCTTGAGGAGACTGCCTCGGCTTCCTGAGCAGCTGGGGTATAGGTACACACTACCACATGCAGCTCAGCAGCTACATGGAGTCCCGAGCCTGGCCAGCCGGGGTCTGTCACTCACATCTGATCCCAGAGTGTGGGTAGGCATCTTCTTCATCCTTCTGCTCCTCCAGGTCCAGCCCTTCTTCAACAGCTGCCTGAATGACTGCTTGAGACATGCTGTGACAGTATTCTGCCCAGACATCCCAAAGAGCTCAGGTAGGAGAGAAACGGTTGTTGTTGGTATACATGGGGTAAGCGTGGATGAAGTCGTCCATGGAGAAAGGTCCTGACCGTGGGGAGAGGGAGATTTAGTTCTGAGCTACAGTAGTGAAGGAGAGCGCAGAATGACACCCGTGGGCTGGACTCCTGCCACCTTTCACAGCTCTGCACCTGAAGGCGAAGGCTTTACCTTTCTTACCAACTCAGTTTCCTTGGCTAAAAAACGGGATAGTTATTTCCACCAGGTTAGAATTATGTAACACGAAAGTGCTTTAACACGCCAAGTTCATGTATGAGAAAACTGAGGCACGGGTATTAATTTGCCCATGTTCACACAGCCAAGACATAGCCCTGGATTCCTACTTGAGCTTGTAGGGGTTGGCAGCCACGTGTCCCTGGCTCTCAGCTTCTGCTGCGTACAAATCAAATGGGGGCAGGTGTGGCACTGTGGTGGAAGGAGCCTTGGCCCCCATAGAAAGAATGGTATTGCTTTGATCTTTGGCTGAAGGGGCTCCATAGAGAAAGCTACACCAAGTGTATGGTGTCTGGCTGCCGGGTTAAGGCTGTCTGTGCTGTCTCTGGTGGGGTAAGACATCAGGGAGCATCTCTGATAGGTTAAAGCCGTTAGTGGGCATCTGTGATTGGTTAAAGCCATTGGTGGGCATCTCTGATAGGTTAGGGCCTTTGGTGGGCATCTGTGATGGGCTTGGGTGACTGCTAATCATTAAGAGTAACCCTGTCCTTATTTCCTTTTGTTCTATTACAGATTCCCTTGCAGGTAAGTCCTTCCTACAGTCAAGGTCATTCCCAAGGGACCACATGAGGCCCCAGCTGATCCCTGAGCCAATCCAGGAAGGCAGGCTGTACCCACAGCCAGCCAAAGGGTGAAACCATTAGCGTATCCTGGTACAGGACAGAGCCTGGGCTGGGGTGTGGGGGGGCCCACCCAGACTCACACTGTTCTGCTTGTCACAGACTCTATTCCCCTGTGGGTGTACGGCTTCATCACAGTCATTGCCATTCTGCTGGTGGGCTCTGTCATCCTGCTGACCATCTGCATGACCTGGAGGCTTTCTGGTAAGGAGTATGCTGGGGCTTCCTCTCTTCTCTTTACCCATGTGTCCTCCCTTCTTGCCCCAGCCTCACAGTCTAGACCTGTCATGCTCCGTTTAAGGGGTATCTTTCACTCTGCCCTTTCGTGCCTAATTAAGCATAGACCTATCAGGAACCTAGAACCAGGCACCAGTCTGAGGAGGAATCAAAGACCAGCTCCACGTGGAGCTCCCTGAGCCTCAGGCTTCTCTATGATAAGATAGCAGTTACAATGATCTGCACGTCCTCAGGTGCAGGGAGGGTTAAAGGGAACAACAAGCAAGCGGGAATTCTCCCTCAGAGCTTGGCTCCTGGTGTTTGCTCAGTGCTGTTCACCACAGTGATGTTTTTGTTGTTCAAGTTAGTGTTGCTAAACTCAACAGATTGGAAGGAGCTAGGGTGGGATTTCCCTGCATCAGCCACGATCACTCAGAGCAGCCTGAACAACCTCATCCTCAAGTCCCCAGCCTTTTGCCTCTGAGCACAGAGACAATCCTGGGGCAGCAGGGTGTGACAGAGAAGACACCGGCTCTCAACCCTGACTCAAAGAGTAGATTTTTCTCTCACAGACTTTGTACTCAGAGGAGTCACTTGCCCTTAGGATTCATTTCCTTTTCAGTAAAATGGGTGCCTCCAAGAACCTGGAGTAACCACTCATTCCCCACATCCTCTTCTACTGGCCAAGTTCTAATCGGGAGGAAGGGGATGACAAGCTAAAGAGCTAAGCTTTCCCTGTCGTGAAGAATGTGTCTTCAGTCATCTGGGAAGCTATTTCTACACTTGCCGATATCCATGTGGACTATGGTTCATCTTGAACTGTGGGGTCCGCAGGACTCTGGGGAGAGTCATGTGACAACTCAACATTAATACTGAACCATGCCCCAGCTGCTATTACGTTTCCTGCTGTTTCCTAGAGTGTCCCCACCGTGGGGAGTTGAACAGGAGAAACCTCACTCACTAGTCATTAGACTGGCTTTTGACAGTTCTGGGCAAAGACCCAAAGAATGAGGGTTGAAATTAAGATTCTAAATCTCTTCTTTAAGAACCATAATTTAGAGGTAGAACACTTGCGTAATATACATGGGGCCCTGGGACCAGAAAGAAATAATCCTCCTGGTCATGTGTCCAAGGGCAACAATTACCTAAGAATATAGTTCCCTTCCTCAGCTTGAGAACATAAGGAGGAAATGTAGCAAGGGCCATGGGGGCTGCTTCTGGGATGCAGTGTTGTAAGATATCTGCTTCCTGCATGGACTGCCCTTCCCTCCAGTGGAGTCTGCTTACAGAGGTCTGGGAAGCAGAACACTAGAGAGGGGCTGATGGGGAGGACACCCCAGCTCAGGTCTCTGGCTCCCCACTTGCTGAGTACCGCAGATAATCCATGCCTCAGCTGACTGAGGGGCCCAGCACTTCCCACACAGTCTCTAGATGGTAACAGCACAGACCCATTCCTCAGGGGGAACAATGGAGTGTCAGGCATTAGTAGCTCTCTATTCATACAGCTTCCTGGAGCATCTGACTCCCTCACACCCACACAGCTATAGGCCTCTGTCTCTGCAGAGGCCCGGAATATCTTGTCTCCAACTAGGGCCTGCTCCCTTGTTCCCTTCATCACTCAATACCACTGGCCCTGACACCTGTGAGCTGGTCCCTTTTCTCTTGAAGCCACTCAATAGATTTCTTTTCCCTGCAGGTTCTGATCCTGAGAAACACAGCGATGACTTGAAATGCAGCGGTGAGTAGCATGTGCGCTGTGGGCGCAAGGCCGTTCTCTAAAGCCTGGCCTTGGGCTCCTGGGGTAGATGCATAGGATGTGTCTCTGGTCAGACTTTCAGAAGGCTCCATCCTCACTTAGGACACGTATCCACCTCATGCAGAAAGGGCTTTTGGGTAACCAAAACACAGGGCCCAGAAATTAGAAATTTCTTTTTCTAATTGCTTAGCCAGAAAAGGGAAGGTGAACATTTTGTGGGGAGCACTCTTCCTGAGTGGGTGTTTCTTTTCCCCAGGCAGATCCTTGTACCTTTTAGTACTTTTATTTATCTTGATTTAGGAGGTCTAGAGGTCTTACTATGCAGCCTTTCCTGGCCTAAAACTTACTGTGTAAATCAAGCTGGCCTAGAATTCATAAAGATCCTCCTATCTCTGTCTCCCAAGTGCTGGAATAAAGGGGTATGCCACCACAGCCTTTTTTAAAATTTAAAATGATTAAAGTATCAGCCAATAACCAGATGGAACTGTGGTGGGGAGGAGTGCAGGGGCGAAGGAGGAGGGAGATCGGTTCTTCTTCATGCAGGCCCCTTACTGATTTCTTGAACATCACAGCAGGGCAGTGTAGCAGCATCTGGCCCACCCAGAAGGCTGTTAGCTGAAGACAGATAGCCAAGCTCTACCTTTGGTACAGGTAGCTTGTAGGCTGTCTCTAGAGCAGTGGTTCTCACCCTTTCTAACGCTGCAAATCTTTAATACAGTTCCTTATGTTGTGGTAACCCCTAGCCATAAAATTGTTTTTGTTACTACTTCATAGCTGTAATTTTGCCGTTATGAATTGTGATATAAGTATCTGATATGCCACAAGGTTGAGAGCCACTGCTCTAGAGGGTGCTGCCCAGGTCCAGTGTGTGAGCATCAGCTCGTATTCTCTTGTCTCTCACAGGCATCTTGCCAGGAGCTGAGCTGACTCCCCCGCCCCTGAAGCCCAGGAAAGTCTGGATCATCTACTCAGCCGACCACCCCCTCTATGTGGAGGTGGTCCTCAAGTTCGCCCAGTTCCTGATCACTGCCTGTGGCACTGAAGTAGCTCTTGACCTCCTGGAAGAGCAGGTTATCTCAGAGGTGGGGGTCATGACCTGGGTAGGCCGACAGAAACAGGAAATGGTGGAAAGCAACTCCAAAATCCTCATCCTGTGCTCCCGAGGCACCCAGGCCAAGTGGAAGGCTATCTTGGGTTGGGCTGAGCCTGCTGTCCAGCTACGGTGTGACCATTGGAAGCCTGCAGGGGACCTTTTCACGGCAGCCATGAACATGATCCTGCCAGACTTCAAGAGGCCAGCCTGCTTTGGCACCTACATTGTTTGCTACTTCAGTGGCATTAGTAGCGAGAGCGATGTCCCTGACCTCTTCAACATCACCTCCAGGTATCCACTCATGAACAAATTTGAGGAGGTTTACTTTCGGATACAGGACCTGGAGATGTTTGAGCCTGGCCGGATGCACCATGTCAAAGAACTTACGGGGGAAAATTACCTGCAGAGCTCTAGTGGCGCGCAGCTCAAGGAGGCTGTGGGTAGGTTCCAGGAGTGGCAAACCAAGTACCCTGATTGGTTTGAGCGGGAGAACCTCTGCTTAGCAGGTGACCAAGATCTCCCATCCCTGGATGAGGAAGTGTTTGAAGACCCACTACTGCCACCAGGGGGAAGAATTGTCAAACAGCAGCCCCTGTTGCGCGAACCTTCTGAGGGCTGCCTGGTGGTGAATGTCTGTGTCAGTGAGGAAGGAAGCAGGGTAGCAAAGCTTGATCCGCAGCTGTGGCCACAGAGAAAACCCATGGCTCAGACTCTCCAGACCACGGTGCTGCCGGCAGAACAAGTGCCTGCAGCTCATGTGGTGGAACCTGTCCCTCTCCCAGATGGCAGTGGAGCTGTGACCCAGCTGACCCTGGCAGAAGACAGCGAGGCCTACCCGCTACTTGGGGCCCAGAGGAACAGTGTCCTCTGCCTCCCTGTGGACTCAGATGACTTGCCTCTATGTAGCACTCCAATGCTGTCACCTGACCACTTCCACGGTGATGCAAGAGAGCAGCTAGAAAGCCTGATGCTCTCAGTGCTGCAGCAGAATCTGAGCGGACAGGTCCAGGAGAGCTGGGCGAGGCCCGTGGTGGTGCTCAAGGAGCCCTGCACTTCCTCTGAGGAGGAGCAGCGGCAGTCAGTGCAGTCAGACCAGGGCTACATCTCCAGAAGCTCCCCGCAGCCCCCTGACTGGCTCACAGAGGAGGAAGAACCAGCACTGGATGAGTCCACTGAGCCTCTGTCTCCTGAGGTCCTGCAGAACCTGAGGAACCTCCAGCGGCAACTCTTCTTCCAGGAGCTTGAGAAGAACCCTGGCTGGGACAGTTTGGAGCCACGGAGACCAACCACAGAAGAGCAGGCTCCCTCCTAGGACCTCCTGATGCTGGTTCTTAAGAGGATGTACATTGTACTGGTGTGTATGTGTGTGGAGGAAGTGGCAGCTTTGGAGATGTGAATCTCTGAGTTTGACATAGTGGCATATACCTGAAGTCCCAGCACCTGGGGCCTGAGACTTGATCCCCTGAACCCAGGGGTTCAGGGCCAGTGTGGGCAACAGAGCAAGACCTCAGAAAAATAAATATAGACATTTTGATTCTGATCCCTAAACACCCCCTTTTACTTGATAGGCACATCTGGTCGTCATCATACAAGAATCCACAGCATGTTTCCAAGCTCTCATAGCCGAGTGGGTCACTCATTCCTGGAGCATCTGTTCTGTACCTTACTATGCATCAGGATTGGGGATTGGAAAATAAGTTACATGACACAGCCTTGGCCACCAAGAAACTTAAAAAACAGTAAGGATGAAAAATTAGCCAGGATGATAATAGGAGACATGAGGCTGCTGCTCTGGCCACAGAAAGAACCCCAAGAGCCTGAGAGCTGAGGTCTTGGGAGGGAGCAGCCTGTGGCTTGAGTATTATTTATGCTGGAGCTCAGGGTAGAGAGAACTTTGAGGCTAGGGTGGGAGCAGCTGGGGACTCATTCCTAAGTGGATCTGTTGCCCTGTGGAGGAGGAAACTGTATGCCAAATATACCCAGAAATCTTTTCAGATCCGTTTTGTACAAAGAGGATAGAAATGGGGGCTGCAAAACTTAAGAAGCAGGAAGAGGCGTGTGAAATCCTGAGCTCAAGTGCTGGCAGCCAGTCTGTAGGAGGGCTGGTGTGTGGTCCTTCACAGAGTGCAGCCACCTGATCCCACAACTTGGGGCCCAAGACCCTTCAGCTCTGCCTCAGGGTATAGTAGTTGAGCAAAGTAAGATGTGGGGGTTGTGTGATGGGGGACATGGCAGTGGGGAACACAGCGGGCCCTCTGAGATCAGAGGAAAGTATGTCACTGTGTGCCTAAGGCTTAAGGAAAGGTTGTTTAACCTAGCTCCTGGGCTGCCCTCTTGGGGCAGATAGCAGGCTTGGGTCCTAGAGAATACACAGGTGTTCATGCCCTGGGCCCCATGCTGTCCACTGCCAGCCCTTCAGGCTTCAGGGAGAAAAGAACTATGAAGTCTGTGGGCAAAGCAAAAGCAGTGCTTCCCTGTGTGCATATGTGTGTGCCATAATGAAGACTTATTAAAGTTACTGTGTTGGTAAGAGCTCATAGTTGTTATTGATCACTTCTCACCATATGTAAAGAAGTTCCAGATAAACCTTGCCTGGTATTAGCAAGTCCTTAAGGTTCCTAGTCTCAGCGTGTGGCCCATATCCAGCCCTGCCCCAGCTAAGGGCCAGGGGAGAGAAAGAAAGCCCCTCCCACCCATCAGCCTTTGCCAGCTGTTTCCTCTCAGAAATTCTGGCAGTGAGGGTCCTTGGGACTGGATGCCAGTCAAGCTTGTGACATCCCCCTAGCTTCACATATGGACTAAGCATCATCAAGGGGTTCTCCAGACCTGTCCCTCCATAGTGTCCTCTCCCAGCAGCGAGTCAGCCCACAGCAGCACAGACCTGTCCCTCCATAGTGTCCTCTCCCGGCAGCGAGTCAGCCCACAGCAGCACAGACCTGTCCCTCCATAGTGTCCTCTCCTGGCAGTGAGTCAGCCCGCAGCAGCACAGACCTGCCCCCACCATGGTGTCCTCTCCAGCTTGGCCCAGTGCTCGCAACCCTCAGTTTCCAGCTGCTGCCCATTAGAGGGGATCAGTAAATTGATCCTTTTGCCCTCTTTTCCCCCTAATATCTTTATTGAGATATTCACACATCATATAGTTTACAATTGGCCCTATATTGAGTGGTTTGGTATTTTCAGAGTTGAGCAGCCATCAGTAGAATCACCTTTAGAACACTCCTATTACCTCAGAAAGAGACTTGGGACTCTTCATTACCACCCCACCTCCCTGGCAGCACCAGCCCTGCTTTCTCTCACTATCCAGACGTTCCAAAGCTTCCATGTCATGGGATCAGAATTCTCCCGGTCTCGTGACTGTTTTATGTTCTTCCCACCCCATCACTCCTTGGAGGTCTTTGCTCATCATGAATGTTAGAAATTCTATAAACCAAAGTCTGCTGATAGAAAAAATGCCAAAATCATCAAGAACATTAAAATCATTCCTACATGCTTGAGGAGCCATGCCTAGTGAAACTCTGCTTTGGCCTGGCCCATTTGAGAGGCTGAGACAGGAGGACTTCCAAGTCAGCGCTGGTTATAGTTAGACCCTGTCTCAAAACAGGAAAAATGAAAAAAGATGGCTCTACAGGTAAAGGTATTTGCCAGCAAGCTTACTATCCTGAATTCAATCCCTGGGGCCCACCTGGAAGGAGAGAACATGATCTCAGCACGAATTTCATGGCACATACAACATGTGACACACACATCAATTAACAGGAATAAATGGAATCCTTTTTGGGGGGGCTAAGTGTGGCTCAGGGATAGGGCACTTTCCTAGCACACCTGCGTCCTTGGGGTTGGAGATGGCTGACGAGGATACACTGCTCTTGCAGAGGACCAAGTGCCCACACAGCAGCTCACAATTACCTGCAATTCCAGGGGATCCACTACCCCCTTTTGGCCTCTTCAGGCACCAGGCATGTGCATGGTGCACATACATACAGGCAAAACACTCATGCACAAAAGTCTTTTTAAGATTTTATTTGCAAGAAGAGCACCCCACTGATAGAAGCCACTGCCCCCACGTTCTGCTTTCTTAACTCTTTGGTTATCTCCTAAAAAGGAGCAGGGGAAGCTTGCTGAGTAGATAGCATCAATGAGCACGTGACCAGAACACACATGGGGCTTCAGTGCCTCCCCAGGCAAGCTCCTGACTGCGGAGGTGGCTCTGACCTCTTCCTGTCTTGAGCCTAATCAAGAAAGGAGGTGGGGGGGATAAACAAGGAATAAGGGACAATTAGATGGTGACCTGGTCATCACAGTGTTTCAGTCCAGATCTAGTTTCTGGCATTGTTTTGGAAGGCCCAGTGCTCAGTCCCTGTGCCATGCATTCCAGCTGGCATCTGTGAACGGGAGGGAGGCTTCCATTCTAAGTAAGCAGTAGAATGGGGCTTGCCCTACTCTGGCACTTCCTGAGAAAATGGCTCACCAAGGGCTGCCGACACCATGGGCTCTAGCCAGTGCAAGGGAGCAACAGCTCCAGCGCTCCATGGTGCAGTCAATGCAGGACCCGCACTGTAGGTCAGGGCTTGAGTCTCACGCCTCACAGAAAGTTCCTTACAGGGAGTGTTCCGGCCCCACTGCTCAACAGCTGAGCAGCTTTGGCTATGACCTCTCCAAGGCTTCAGGTTGCCATCTCTGAAATGGGCACAACAGTAGCTCCTCCCTCAGAGTGGTCTGTTAAGGGGAGGGTGAAGTTCACATGGGCAACACTGAGGTCTCCCCACCCAGGAAGTGCTGAAAACACGTTAACCACCCTGGGCCCCTCTGCAGTGCCCCACCACACTGCCACCTTTCCCAACCAGTCTAGCTCTCTCAGCCTGTGCCTCTGACCTGACTCTGGGGTGGAGCAGCTTGTGAATCCTGAGGCGTTGTTCAGCCTCCTTTCCTGCCATTTACTGCGCTCTCCCTCTAATGTTTGCTTTCTGAAATTATCAAAGCCACCTCTGTCCACCAGCAGCTCACACTCATAGTGATATGTCATTGTTGGAAAGCAGCCATAGGACAGCACGCTAGTTACGGAGGATTGTTATGAAGACTGTAACACACCAGTGCTTCCTCAAGCCTGTGGGAAGAGCTGGCAGGGTAGTACACTCCGGCTTTCTGCATCACCTCATACCCCAGTGGCTCTCAGGGCCACCTCCTTGTTCCTGCTCTTGCCCTTGCTCTCCACATTGTGGTCTCTCCTGACACCTGGTCTCCACTCCAGCCCTGTCTATATTAGGTAATGAAGGTGGTCACCCTGTGGAGCCAGCCTTTGTCTGTTAGTGGAACTTGACGTCTGGTTTGTTGTTTACAAATGAGTGGAGGTCTTGTTCCCCCTGCCCTGTCCACTCTTTACCTGGATACGTTTCCCAGAGAATCACACTTGGGTTGTGGATACCTAAGTAGGAGCTGGCATCCAGATTCTTCATCTCAGACTGGAGAGGACGGTGGCATAACCTTGGCCTGAGGAGGTTGTGACCACACATAACTTGGCACAGTGCCCTGTTTGTTGGCCTTATTCTCGTCTTCCATGAGACCTGCTCAGAAAGCAAAAATCAATTTTGTTTTCAGCTACAATTGAGCTTTGCCACAGGGAANTTGTTCAGCCTCCTTTCCTGCCATTTACTGCGCTCTCCCTCTAATGTTTGCTTTCTGAAATTATCAAAGCCACCTCTGTCCACCAGCAGCTCACACTCATAGTGATATGTCATTGTTGGAAAGCAGCCATAGGACAGCACGCTAGTTACGGAGGATTGTTATGAAGACTGTAACACACCAGTGCTTCCTCAAGCCTGTGGGAAGAGCTGGCAGGGTAGTACACTCCGGCTTTCTGCATCACCTCATACCCCAGTGGCTCTCAGGGCCACCTCCTTGTTCCTGCTCTTGCCCTTGCTCTCCACATTGTGGTCTCTCCTGACACCTGGTCTCCACTCCAGCCCTGTCTATATTAGGTAATGAAGGTGGTCACCCTGTGGAGCCAGCCTTTGTCTGTTAGTGGAACTTGACGTCTGGTTTGTTGTTTACAAATGAGTGGAGGTCTTGTTCCCCCTGCCCTGTCCACTCTTTACCTGGATACGTTTCCCAGAGAATCACACTTGGGTTGTGGATACCTAAGTAGGAGCTGGCATCCAGATTCTTCATCTCAGACTGGAGAGGACGGTGGCATAACCTTGGCCTGAGGAGGTTGTGACCACACATAACTTGGCACAGTGCCCTGTTTGTTGGCCTTATTCTCGTCTTCCATGAGACCTGCTCAGAAAGCAAAAATCAATTTTGTTTTCAGCTACAATTGAGCTTTGCCACAGGGAAAGTTGACCCCAATGAGCAGCCGGCATCTGAAGGCTCCTGTGGAGTGAAGGTCTGAGAGGTCACAGACCCAGGTTTGAAGTGGCTTCCTCCTGCCCGCAGGTAGCCTTCACAACTACTTATCTTCCAGTGCTTCAGGAAAAGGAGCTGATGCCACCTTACAGGTTACCACAAGGGGGAAATGAGCTGGTGTGCACCAAGCCTGGCACCCCAGAATGTGATGTTGTTGTCTTTGTTGGCATCAGTTCCACAGCATGATTTAACTTGTGGTTGCCCCTTTATCCCCACACTGAACCAGGCTTCCGGAGCCCTCCTCCAGCTTCCCCAGGTGTCTCTGAGGAGCTCCAGCTGGCCAAACCCAATGGACACCCCTGGCTCGCCTGGAAGATGTGTCTAAAAATGTGTAACAGGCCTGGCCAGACTTAGGAAGACATGACACTGGGCCCTTATGGTCTGTAAATATCTTCTGTATACATTTTGGCCTGTGACATTTAGCACAGGCTCAAGAAAAGGATCATTTTGGTATAGGTCAGCTCGTTTAATTCTTTTAAACTATTATTACTTTTATTTACTTCTGCATTTATTTTGTGGTGAGGGAGAGCTTGTGCAAGGGCCATGTATGCCTGTGGGGGTCAGAGGACACCTTGTGGGGAAGCTGTCTTTCCATCACAAGTCCAGGGACGTGAGCTCAGGTTGCCTGGCTTAGTGGTGAATGCCTTTGCCCTCAAAACCACCTTGCTAGTCCGCCTCATTCCATTCTTTGGTTGTTGCTTTTTGTATGTGACTTTTCTTTTTTGAACAGGGTTTCCTCTGTGTAGCCCCAGCTGTCCTGGAATTTACTCTCTAGACCAGGCTGGCCTTGAATTCAGATCCTCCTGCCTCTGCCTCCTGAATGCTGGGATCAAAGGTGTGCAACACCACAGTGCTGTTCTCATTTCAGTCTTAACATGTTCCTTCAAGGTGGCTGCCATGGCCCCTGCTTTTTGTTTGGTGTGTGTGTATGTGTGTGTAAACTTATTTAATTGATGCCTGTATACCACATGTGTGCCTGGTGCTCAAGGAGGCCAGAAGAGGGCATCAGATGCCCTGGGACTAGAGTTGTCTCCTGATAGTTGGTTAGGAGCCACGTAGTGCTGGGAATCGAACATGGATCTTCTGGAAGAGCAGCCAGTGCTGCTAACGTTGAACCTCCTCTCCAGCCTGTTTTGATACAGCATCTTGCTCCAGACTGCTCTTGAACACTCGCCCTCCTGCCTTACCTCAGTGCTAGGAATGCAGGCCTGCACCGCCATCTCCCTCTTCTAACTGCTGCTTTAGAAAAGATGAGATACAGCTGGGTGGTGGCGGCGCACGCCTTTAATCCCAACACTCAGGGGCAGAGGCAGGGGATGGGATCTCTGTGAGTTCAAGGCCAGCCTGGTCTATAAGAGCTAGTTCCAGGACAG
>LOEQ01003381.1:208293-221280 GCA_001685075.1 Bramus lutescens
TGTGTGCACTAACCCATCTCCTCGATATCTGTGTGCACTAACCCATCTCCTCGATATCTGTGTGCACTAACCCATCTCCTCGATATCTGTGTGCACTAACCCATCTCCTCGTTCAGATGTGTGCACTAACCCATCTCCTCGATATCTGTGTGCACTAACCCATCTCCTCGATATCTGTGTGCACTAACCCACTTCTCTGTCCAACCCTATATAATAAATACGCTGGGCTTACAGAGTGCTGCAGCTTCTCCACCATAGAGCTCAGTGGTGGAGACCACTAATGACCGTAAGCCTTAGGGAGATAGCAGGGGAACTGGGTTATTTGTGAGGTGCCAGAGTGGGTGGACCTGTGGATGGCTAAGGCCTGGTCCTCAGGGAGTGGGCATTCAACCTCATTCAGCTCCCAGGATGCCAGTTCTCCATTCTCCTCTCCCCCTGGCCACTCTCTCACCTCTAAACAATGAAGCACCCAGAGGTGTCAAGAAGTTAGTCAGGTGTAGCCAATAGTATTTTAAGAAAACGGAGAGCCCGGCATGGTGGCACACCTCTGTAACCTCAGCACCTGAGAGGTGAAAGCAGGTGATCAGGGTTCAAGGCCAGGAAGGAAGACAGGGAGGCAGGATGAGAAGGGGGGGGAGGGAGAGGATGGAGTCAGGAGTTTGTGTCTGATGCACCAACGACTATAGTAAAACAGGGCAGGCATTGACTGGGGTCCTCAGTCAGGGATTTTTGTTTTGTTTTTTAATTTTTACTTCTTCAGACAGTACTATGTTATGTGTCCCAGGTTGTCCTCAAACTCAAATTCCTCTTGCTGGGCTGGAGAGATGGCTCAGAGGTTAAGAGCATTGCCTGCTCTTCTAAAGGTCCTGAGTTCAATTTCCAGCAACTACATGGTGGCTCACAACTATCTGTAATGCGGTCTGGTGCCCTCTTCTGGCCTGCAGGCATACACATAGACAGAATGTTGTATACATAATGAATAAATAAATATATTTTAAAAATCCACTTGCCTCGGCCTCCATAATGCTGAGAATGCCATGTGCCATGAAATCTAATTCTTAGTATTATGCTGGAGACAGTCAATATTCAAACTATAGCACCAAGAAATCTGACAAGTACCAAAGTTCTACGAGAGACAAACAAGACCGAACTGGAGTAGGATTACCCCTGGGGACAGAACACAGGTAGGATGTACCTCTGGACTCACTGTGGGAAAAGTCCTCAAGACAGACATGAACAAGAAAGATCTGTTTGTTTTTTTTCTATGCCAAGAAAGTTGTTAGGCATATGCCAAAGCCAGAGTAAGTCATTCCTAGACAGAGCCCTGCCTGGGGTGAGGAAGGGCAGCAGTAGAAGAGGAGACACCATGCTCAGGGAATGAAATGTCACAAATTGTTCTGCCTCCAGAAAGAGTACCATGTGTACCACTCCCTTCGCTCCCCTCACAGGACGTCTAGGACATCCCAGACAAAGTTTCACAAGACACAACCTAACAAATACTAGGATAGCTTTTAATTAAANAAAAAAAAAACCAAAAAGCCCAGCAACTCTGTGGGCAGTGCTCTAAAACACAGCGGAAACCATCATGAGTACCAGAAGAACCTCACTTCACTGGTGTGCAAGGGTCCCTCAGTGAGAGCAAAGGCTTTCCAGAAGTTTCTACACAACTGTACACTGTCCCCATTTTTAGAAGGCCTTTACTGAGGCAGCTGTGGTGGCACACCTTTGATCCCAGCACTCAGGAGGCAGAGGAAGGCAGGTGTCTCTGAGTTCAAGACCAGCCTTGTCTACAGAGTGAGTTCCAGGACAGCCAGGGCTACAGTAGTGAGACCCTGTCTTGGAGGAAAAAAAAGTCCTTACTAAGAGGACACAAGGCACAGAGGTAAAGGAACTGGTATGAGGTCACACTGCAAGAGACACACAGGAAGGAGCAGAAATCCACCCCCTCCTGAAATGCTACCCAAGGGTCATTCTATAGCTACTGAAGCTGTGATCTTCTTCAGGAAGTAGTGGCAAGGGCCAGGCTGGGACTTGATGCCTGTGACCTGGACCACAGCCTGGCACACAGGATTCCCTGAGGCGGATGCCCCAACAGCCCCTTGTCTGTGATACACCTCCTTACTATCAAGCCCAACCCTCCTGGCGGAAAACCAGCTGCACAGCTTCATCCACATCATGAACGATGTGGGAGGCCTCTAGGAGCTCTGGACTGAAGTTGAAGTCTCGGTGGCCATGGAATGGAAGCTGTACCCCTTTGGAGCCTGGGTCCTGAGAACTGTGTATGCCCGTGCATACCAGGATGGAGGCACAGCTCTGGGTTGCTGAAGGCCGCCGCTTCTGCTGTCCACCAGTACCATGTTCCTCCTCTCCACGCTTTGCCATTTGCAGGTGCTGGTTGAACAGGTTGGCACCATAGACATCAGACACAGGGTTATCACTGGTAGGGCAGCAACACCGAAAAGAAAAGGAGAAGAGAAAACCCAAACTTAATGTGGCAAAGCCACCAGAGCAGAGATCAGCCTGGGTGTGTGTGTGTGTGTGACTCAGCTGCAGGGAGGCCAGGGTAGTGTGGGCAGATGAGCAGAGAAAGCCAGAGATGGAGATAGAGGGCTTAACTTACCCTATAGCATAGAGCTTCCGGATGGGGGCAGACCAGCCCCGCCTCTCAGCCTGCTGCCTGATCACGTCCTCTGCATACTGGTAAGTGAGGATGCTGGGTTTGCCCATCAAGCCCTCATACTTCAGCTCCTTGCCCGTTACTTTCCGGTAGATGGCTTCCAGGCATAGCAGAAAGGTGCCATGACCAAACCTGCCCAAGAAGAGATTTCAGCAATCCAGCCTTCAGGCCACGGGCCGTGCTTGAAGCTGTCTATGCACCCGACCTGAATATCCCCTCCCTGTAGCCATTAGGCATGAAGAAAATGAGGCAAGAGCAGGCAATTTTCCCAGGGTAGTAAACTAGGGTCAAAACCTGATAGCCTCACCCCCAAACCTTATGTTGGTTTTGTTTTTGTAGCTATTATTATGTACGCACGCGCACGTGCTGCTGTGACCAGCAGAGGACAACTGTATGGAGTCAGTTCTCTCCTTCCTCTTTACATGGGTCCCAGGATCACACTCATCTCACCAGGCCCCTAATCCCTAAGACTGGATGCTGTTCTACAGCCTCCAGCGCCATCCTTCCAGTGGCGCATACTGACCACCAGGTGGAAAGAGCATGCCCACCAGTCCCCTGAAGCTAGGAGTGGTTGCGTGTCCAACCTACATGGGGAAGCGCCACAAGCCGGTCAACAGACGCACAAGTGCTGGACAGCTCTGATCCAGTGTCCTTAAAACAAGGAAGGCATGCTCTTCTCTGTCCTTCTTATGGTCTGGATCTTACATGGTCCCCATAACTCAATAAGGCTTGGTCTCTAGCTGATGATACCTTGGGAGGGTGGAATCTTCAGAAAGTGGATCCTGCTAGGAAACAAGTCACAGGTGGCATGTGCCTGCCTGTCATTCTACCCCTCTGCTCCCAGCTATCATGAGGGGAGCGGTTTTTGTACCATAATGTTCAACCCATCACAATGTTCTGGTCACCATAGGCCCCAAATCAACAGAGCCAAAATGGATCTTCCTCCTTTTAAGTTGCTAACTTCAGTATTTTGTCAGGGTTGCAAGCTAACAGCCCTACTCCACTGCTTTAGGTGGCAACCTAAAACGCTAACTAGATGCTGACAGGCAGTCATTCTTGATTCTACATGAAGGATCAAAGATTATGCTTCAGGAAGGTGTGTGTTTCCTTGATAGAGGAGAGACTGAACACAGGCCCCAGATTGCCAACCTGACTTCTTTTAATGAGAAAGCAATAAACTATCTTGTGTAGAGTATTTTTGTCTTCCATCCTCAGTGCTAAGCCAAACCCTAATAGTCACTGTGCTTGGACTTACATTCAGGATCATTAATTTACATAAGAATAACATTTTCTGGCTGGGCATGGTGATGCACACCTTTACCGCTGGCACTTGGGAAGTTGAGAAGTGATGTGGGAATCCCCTCTGTATGCTGTGAATATGCTTTATTATTATTGGATAATAGAGAAGTTGCTTTGATCTTTGATAGGGCAGAATAGAGATAGGTGGGAAAACTAAACTGAATGCTGGGAGAAAGTAGGCAGAGTCAGAGAGAAGCCATGTAGCTGCCGCAGGAGATAGACACCAGATGCTGGATAGAACCTTACCGGTAGGCCACAACCTTGTGGTAATACACAGATTAATTCTTTACCCAATTAAATTCTACATTCTCGATCGATCTTTATACATAAAGCTAATAGGCCAAGCAGTGTTTTAATTAATACAGTTGCTGTGTGGTTATTTATGGTCTGGGCAGCCAGGAACAAACAAGCAGCCTCCACCAACAGAGAAGCAAACAGATCTCTGTGAGTGCAGACTTGCTTATACAGGGAGCTCCAGGCCAACCAAGGCTAAATGATAAGACCCTATCTCAAACAAAACAACAACAAAATAACTCCATTTTCTTTTTGTTTCTTTGTTTTTATTTTGTGAAGCAGGACTTTGCTGTATCCCAGGCTGGTCTGAGGCTGATGTTAAATGTGTGGTTCTTCTGTCTCTGTTTTCTCAGTGCCAGAGTTGCCCCTGTGAACCATCACATCCAGCTAACTTTGAGATTGTTGAGTAAACAGAGTCAGGCATGGTGGCACACACCTGTAATCCCAACACTCAGGAGGCAGGTGGAGGATAATTATGAGTTTAAGGCTAGCTTGGACTACACTGAGTCACAGACAAGTCAAAGCTACAGAGTGAGACCTGTCCCCAACAATACAAAAATAATTGTGTGGGGAAAAAAAAAAAGCCTCAAGCCAGGTGATGGTGGCCACACACCTTTAATCCCAGCAGCACTCAGGAGGCAGAGGCAGGCAGATCTCTTTGAGTTTGAGGTCAGCCTGGTCTACAGAGTGAGTTCCAGGACAGTTTCCAAAGCTAAACAGGGAAACCCTGTCTTAGAAAACAAACAAACAAACAAACAAAACCAAAAAAAAATCTCAAATATGGCTTCTTTGAATGGAAAAGTCATCTCAAATCTGGTCTATAAACTAGTTTTCCCCCTTGTTTCTCAACTCATAGCTACATACCCAACTCCTACCCGATCCCCATCTAGAATCAACATGTCCTAATCTATGAGTAATAGAGAAAACACCAAACCTCACGCTAAAGAATACACTTTAAATACACTAGGGGGAACTGAGGCAGGAAGACAATGAACTGAAGTCAACTTGAGCTACATGGTTTGGTCCTAGCTCACAGAGAGAGAAAGAAAAGAAGGGGGGAACATCACAGGAAGGAAGCCCTGCCTCTCCAAGGCTGTCTAGAACACCCTCTGCTGACCATGCTCAGTCTCTGGAAAACTGAGAAGACACTAGGTTCTGGGATCCCAGTCAGCCATCAGCTGGCTTTACAACAAGGCACCCTGAGGGTCACAAAAGAGGTACTACCAGCCCGAGAAAAGGGCAGGACGCGGGTACCCACAGCTGGTCTCAGTACTTGGCTCTACACCATGGGAATAATCCTGGTTTATAATCCCAGCTTTCCCCATCCTAGGGCTCACATACAAAGGCAAACAGAGAAGTGAGGGAACCAGTACAGAGGGGAGAATCTAGAATACGCACCTACTGATATACCTTAGAACTACCTATTTGATGGACAGGTTCTGAGATCAGCAGGGTAAAAGGGCACATATTAAAAAATCACTCAACACATCTTCATGCTCAGTAATCTGTAGTTTCAGTTTAATAATTGACACGAAGTAACTCTTGAAAACCTGTACTCTCAGTGGCCACATTAGTGTGGTAGCTACAGGGCTTATCAGGGAAAAGTCAGGGATACTGTGTCCTCACCTGGGCATCTTGGCTTCAGCCATCCACAGGAGATCCATGTTGCTAGCCAGGACAGGGAGGTGGGGATATGGAGCTGTCACCAGGCCAGTCCCAGGGTTCCCATTGCTCAGGAGGACATCCATAATCAGCTGCAGGCTTGTCTCCCAGCGGACTGGTTCCCCAAGAAGGAGGACCCCTAAAAATCAAAGGCACAGGGATAAGAAAATGGCACGTGGACTGCCCTTTTGTGGTGGGAAGACCCTTCAGAGACAACAGAAGCCAGTTAGCAATACCCACCGGAACTACAGGTCTTTACTAAGGTGCACATCTGGGCAAGAGTATGGTTCCCTGAGCATCCCTGATCAAGCCACGTCCCAGGACACCCTGGGCAAACAAAGTCAGGGCCCAGCAAGGAGCACCCTAAGGGTGTCCTTTGTGTCCACTGCTGTTTCAGAGAAGCAGCAAATCTCATGCTGCTGCTCCTGTTGATGGGACTCTACCCACCACACCTTACCCCACAAGTACTACTGCTCTCAACAGGGCCTGGCTCTCTCAGTCACATCTCTGAGCCTAATAGCCAAGCAGAAGAACTTGGGCTGAGGGGAGCCTTGAGCTCTGATCCTAACTCAGCCAAGTTTTCTGTGGAACTGTGCCAGTTACTCACCACTAAACCTCAGTTGCCTCAAATACATTTGAAATGAAAAGGAACATGGGCCCCTGAAATATGGCTCAGGAATCAAGGGCTTGCCTAGCATGAACAAGGCCCTAAATCCCAACCCTAGCAATACAATAAATACATAAAAACTAAGGCCTGGCATGGTAGCATACGCCTAGAGCACTATTACTTGGGAGGTGGAGACAGGATAATTTACAGATGGTTGTGGAGGTATCATGTGGGTACTGGGATTCAAACCTTATGCTGCAAGAGCATCAAGTATTCTTAATCGCTAAGCCATCTCTCCAGCCTTACAAAATATTCCTGTACCGTTTAACAATTTTTTTAAATGATCATATAATCAAGAGACTCAGCTGGGCAGTGGTGGCGTGTGCCACTCAGGAGACAGAAGTAGGCAGATCTCTGTGAGTTCGAGGCCAGCCTGGTCTACAGAGAGTTCCAGGACAGCCAGGGCTACACAGAGTAATTTTTTCTTGAAAAACAAACAAAAAATTACCAAGAATTGTTCTCCATTTGAGACATCAATTCAGCAATGGCAATTCTGCCCACACACCTGTACTCACTGTAGATATAGCCTGTCTCTACTGCTGGAGCAGTCCTGCCCACTCTGTTTAGCACAATCATTTTACTTCTCAGATAACTATAGCATTGAAACATTTACAATTTTCTCACCAGGACATTTTATTTACGCTTCAGGTACAGTTGGGGCATTATAGTACACTAACTACTTTGTTTGGTTTTGAGATAAGAGTCTCATTGTGAAGTCCAGATTAGCCTTAACCTTCAACTCAGACCCCGCCCCCCAAGTGGGAGACCACAAATGCACCACCACACTGGCCACTGATTGCTTTCTGATGCGGGTCATGGGAAAGTTATTTTACTTCAGGAAGGCAACAAGATGTTACAAGGTCTTTACTGCCCAAGGGGAGAGCTAAGCAACACTGGACTAAGCTGTCCGTACCTATCTACTCCAGAGTTGCTGAGCTTACAGTTCTTCACCACAGTAAGAACCATCAATACATGTCTGAGTACTGAGCTGAGCTGAGGACAGCTAGAGCTAGATGCCAGGTGACTCGGGTCCTGGTGTGCAGTGCCACTTTCAACACTTTGCCTAAGAATCTGAACACAAGGGAAAGAAGGACCTACATCTACCCATACACATGCCCCTTTTACCTTCTATGGCAGAGAAGTCATTCCTCGGGCTCTGCCAAAAGACAAAGAAGAGGCCCATCAATGCTAGTCACTTTCCATTCCTGGAGTATCCAGTCTCTAGAGTTGAGTAGCAGGACAGGCAGGTTTCACACAGCTCAGACACCACCTCCAAGGACCAGTTCAAGCCAAGTGGCAGAGGGAACTTAGAAAGGAGATGCACAAAGGGAAAGACACGGCCCAGACTGGGCTCAACACAGGCTGAGGGACGCCAAGTGGCAAGTTGGACAGGAGGGCAGTGTCAGTTGTGCGTTTCCAGGCATGACAGAAAACAAGGTCCTGGTCAAGCAGGTCAATCAGGGTGCAAAAGGAGGAAGTAGCCCAAGAGAGGAGCTCTCTGGGCATGAGGACTCTCTTATCTTCAAACCAGTTCTAGAGGATTTCTCTTTATTAGCCTTGGGCCTATTCTTCCCTGGGTCATTGCACTCTTGGCTCTGAGATGAGCCACCTCTCCTGTGTTGAATTCAGCCTTGGTGCTATTCTGAGATGTGTTCCCATGCTACAGTTTAGTTCTTCACAGAATTTAGTGACTCAAGAGAAAGCTCTCAAAGGATAGGATCTGTTTTATAACTAGAAAATTCTGGAAGGAAAACTTATAATCTATTTTCTACTAAATCAATGAAGCAAGTTTGTCTATAATTGTATTTCACCAAATCCTAAATTTTTGACATAAGCTATTAAATATATATAAGTTTTCAAAAGGAATAGCCAATGGGCACCTCAAGAGCCATACTCCAAAGGGTGGTCAATGAGTGGCCTAGAACTGATGATCCCAAGAAATAAGAAATCACGGGTTGGGGTGTAGCTTAGCGGCGGAGACTTCCCAAGCCGGTACAACCCTGGTTTGACCACCAGAACTGCAAAAGGAAATCAAGCCACTGTGTTCAAATATGAGCTAAATACCAAGGGCAGTGGGAAAACACAGACTCATCAGTGTTTTCTCCTCACAAGGCAGCCTCTTTGGACTGTGCTTCAGGGTAAAGGAGCAACAGTGAGTCACACACCAAGGTTACTGATTGCCTGAAGAAAACCTGGGAAAGCCACTGCTAAATGGAGGAAGTGTTACAACAAAGCACAAGGCAAGGGCGAGGAGCCCACTGCTTCTCTCAGCCACACTTATCTTCCTAGAGAACAAAATCCTTGGCCAGATACACCTCTCCAAGCCCAGTGCAGAAGCAACCACAACACAAAATGCAGCTCCTAGCAGAAGGGTAGGAAGATCAACAAGGGGAACCAACACAGGGAATAGGAAGACAACCAGGAGTTTGTGGAGGGTGAAGTGACCCACCCTGTCATTACCGTGGTCTTCGGCCGCCGCTCGAGGTCCACCATGTCCAGTTCTGGGAAGGCTGTTCGCAACTCATCTGTTGTTACCACATTCTGGAAGCCTAGTCTGGAGCAAGATCAGGGCAGCAAAGCTACACAGTTCTGAGGAAGATGTTTTATAGACACCTCAGGTCACAGGTGAGCAGATCCAGAGGCAGTCCTGGCCATGGCAGGCAGGGAGCTATCATAAACCCCACTGGCACCAAGTGGCAGGCTGTTGACTGCACAGGCAGAGCAGACACATGCAACCCCAGTGTAATCCTTGTGTCCCACTAGGGCACATTCTAGGTACCAGATCTGACACCAGAAGACCCAGAGAACAGAGGCCAAACCCACGTGTACTCAAGGAGCTTATGCCACACTCAGGGCCCATTCAAACTGGTGCTCAATGAATAGTATAGTGCAGCCTAAGTACTGGGTTGGGAGAAGAGTCTTCTGTGGATGCGAACTGGTGAATAGCTGTTTCCTCTGGATTGAAACATTCCCTCCCGGAAGGTGGGAATCCCTGAAAGTTACCAGAGCCACAAGCTCCCTCCCTGATCTCCACACACTTCCCTTCCCTGGGAGGGTCTAAAAGTATTCTGAGGGGAAGAGACACTCCCACCAGCCAAGCTATGCAGACAGCTCGGGGAAGCAGCTTCACCAGCCATTACTCATGCTAGCCTACGCTTCTCTGGGATGGGCTTTTGGTGATGTGGCTGCCTCTCACCCACACTCCTGTAAGGTAACCCCAATTAACTGGCTGGTTCACTGAGTTGTGGTGCCCTATCTGGGTTGAATAGATGTTTGTTGACATCTCCCCAGGAAAGGCCACCCAACAGTCACTAAGAAGTAGAGGGAACTAAATCACAGTCAAACCCCATCCAGCAAGGAAGGGGTGGTCATGCAGAAAACCAGGCTGACTTCAACCTGCTCTCCTCTAAGTTCTGCTGCCACCTTCCTGTCCCTAATTCCATCCCACAATCTTAACTAGACATGGTTTCAGATGACTCAGAACCAATCTCCACAGATGTTTATTCTCACAGACCGTCCCAGCAGCTAGGGGCCTGCATTGGCTCTCCACTACTCTGAGCTCACCCCAAGACTTTCCAGCTCCAGCCTACCCTTTCTCTCTCTAATGCCCAACTCCACCCATTCCAACTGCCTACCCTGCCTTCCCAGGAAGTCTTAACCACCTTCCAGGGCCCCACCAAACCATGTCTGAAGCTACAAGCCACTCCTGCTCCAGAGCTATTTCCCTCTATACTTCGAGGCTTAGTACCTACAACCCATCTCATTCTTTGTAGCTTTCAGTGCATTCCATATTTTCCATTTTTAAAAAACATTGATATAGTTGGGGAGGGAGCATGTGTGGAGGTCAGAGGACAACTCTAGTTGTCAGTTCTCTCCTTCCACTGGGTGGGACCTAGAGCTCTAACTCACCTGCTTAAGCTGAGAGGCATCTCCTTGGCCCTATGCCATCTTTTCTTCTATGTGGGAGTTGGGATTCAAACCAAGGCCTCATGCATGATAAATATTCTACAATTGAGCTTCATTCCCAGCCCCTCACGTCATAATAGTTCATCTTTATATATATATATATAAATGTTACGTTTATGGTCATTACAAAACAACCTGCGGAGTCAGTTCCTCCCCTTCCACTGTGTGGGTCCTGATCACATGCAGGTGGGTTAGGCATGGTGGCAGAGCCCTCACAGCTGAGTTAGCTTCCCAGCCTGTGATGACTCTCACCTTAATTGGACCTACATTCAACTATGAGACATGAATCAGGAAAAATTAACTGAAGGGGAAAGGCCCTCCCAAGAATAGGGGGCTGTGTTGCTTTTCTTGGTTAACAAATAAAGAAACTGCCTTGGGCTGTTGATAGGGCAGAACTTAGGTAGGCGGGAAAGACAGAACTGAATGCTGGGAGAAGGAAAGAGTCTGAGAGAAGCCATGGATCCTCCTCCTGAGACAGATGCCAGTTAGAATCTTTGCCGGTAAGCCACTGCCACATGGCGATATACAAATTAATAAAAATGGGTTAAATTAAGAGTTAGCCAATAAGAAGCTAGAGCTAATGGACCAAGCAGTGATTTAATTAATACAGTTTCTGTGTGGTTATTTTGGGACTAAGCTAAGGGCAGCCAGGATGAACAAGAGGTCTGATTCTCCTTGCCACAGGGGGCACCTTCTGAGGTCTAAGGAATTCAGCATATGCTGAAGCTTTCTCCAGGAACAGTGCCAGACTGGGACTGCTGAGGAACAGTGGACTGAGCAGCTACAGAGTTCACAGGTTCTCTAGTAATAGATGGCCACTGTTGAACTACCCAGCCTCTACTGTGTAAGTCAAGCTAATAAAGTTCCATTCATAATATATGCTCGTTCTATTGGTTCTGTTCTAAATTAAACATTCTTTCACTGTTTATGGGTATGCTCTTCCATTCTCAAGTATGAATTCCCTGATTAAGTCACATTCCCAATGCTCTTACCTGGGTCCCTGGCCTGCCTTAGAGCACAGCCCAGCATGGTGCCCAGGAAGGATCCAGGGCACATGAACAAGCTGCCTGGGAGCAGGGATCAAATCTCTTGCTTTCTGAGTACATGTGACCAAAAGGGCACTATTTAATAACAGGCGTGACAAAGACGGATGAGGCTGAAGCAAAACTCCCACATGTAGTCACTCCAAAAGGTCTTACTTCACTGAGAACTCTTGAGTTTTTAACTCAAGACACAACAGATCAAGACTATTAAGGGATAAGACACAGGATTCTGTACATTAAGTTCTGAAGATGGCTCTGATGTGGTGGTATGTGGCTTGGCATCACCAGGCACAAGGACCACATGAAGGACCTATCTTGTTTCCCAAGAGCCCACCTCATATCTCTGGCACCCCAAGCCTGCACCCTCCTCTCCATCCAGAACAGCAAAGCAAAAAGGATACGCTCTGGCGTTTTCCACCAGGGGTCCCTGCCCAGATACCAGCATCCGCTTGTTGTGGTACTGCAAGAAGAGTTTCATGGGGCTGTGAGAGAGAATGACTTGTTCTGGATCCACCTACAGAGATAATCAAGAAACAGGAAAACAGGGGACGATATAGGCTTGAGAGGGAATAAGAGGGAGACAGTCAATGGGTTCTGCCACTGGAGGGGAGGGGCTCATTGTCTAAAATACAAAGTAGGAAAGCTTTTCCTAGCACCTGACACTTTCTAAGACTTACTTAAATAGGAATGAGAACTTACCTTGGGCCAGGAATATAGCTCAGTGACAGAGTGCTAGTCCAGCATGCACGAGGGCATGGGTTCAATCCCTTGGGTGTGGGTGTGGGGGGTGCCTAATTTAATTCTCAACATACAAAACAAGAAAAGCATTATCAGATTTAAGAGCTGACTGTTCACCAATACTACTGGGCTTAGCTTGGAGACCTACTGAGATTTCTTTCTTTTTTAAAGATATATTTTTTATGTGCTTTGGCATTTTGCCTGCAGTGTATCTGTGCGAGGGTGCCAGATCCCCTGGAACTGAAGTTACAGTTGGGAGCTGTTGGCTAAGTAGGTGCTGCTGTGTAGGCACTGGGAATTGAACCTGGGTCCTCTGGAAGAGCAGCCGGTGCTCTTAACATCTCTCCAACTCTACCCCTGAGATTTCTTCATTTCTTACTTGAAAACCACAGGCTTTACAAGTATATTCTTTGTGATTGTCATAAAACAAAAATGTCTTGGACCTTGATAATGTGTTTTCAGTTCTATCTCTCCACGCTGGGTACTGAACCAGGACCTTGCAAATGCAAAGCAAGTGTTCCATCATTGACTCATACTCCCAGCCCAGGGTCTAGTTTGTGTGTGCTATGTGCATGTGTGTGCATATGTATGTGGGATGATGTAGGAGGGTCATCTGTCTATGTGTTACTTTCATTGGTTAA
>LOEQ01003382.1:7292-20304 GCA_001685075.1 Bramus lutescens
CTCTCTCTCTCTCTCCGTGTGTGTGTGTGTGTGTGTGTGTGTGTGTGTGTGTGTTAGGAAGCAGAGACAATAAGATGTCTGGGACTTGCAGGCCTAGTTCTAGGTTCAGTGAGATTAACATTGAGGATGTAAGAGGAGGGTATTGGTCTCCATAGACACACAGAGGCACACAAATGTCCTCACAGATCACATACACAACACGCACTCCTTACATATACACCTACAGCAAAGAGAATTAAAAATTAAGAAATTCTTGTAAGTCTGCAAACTTTATACATGTCATATGTAAATATGTTAAAAGATCATAAATGTGTTTTAATAGCATGAACTATTTACAGTGCTGGTCCAGCAAACCCATTCCCATGACCATGGGGTAAACTGGGATGTTTCACATATTACAGCATCATTGACATCCCAGTGAAGTGGACTATATGCTCGCAGTCCAGCATGGTCTAGGTCAATCATAACTCTCATATCGACACCACTGAGACATTAAGGGACTGAGGCATTCTAGATGTCTTTTGACAACATTTTGACCAGAATGACCAAAGTTATACAAGCTTGTAAAGAAAGTATCCCCTCCCCTACTCATGCCCCGTTCCAGCATGGGCCGAGTACAAGGTTGCTCCTGTCAGCATTTTCCACCTGCCCCTGGGAAGGGACAACTTCAGGCAGTCACTCTGGGAGTTCTCCCCAACATAGGGCAGAAGAATTAGAAACTGTAAATGCCTACATGGGGCAACACAAGATGCCAAGCCTCCACAAGGAAGGAAGACATCAATATACCTCTTTTTATCTGAGATGGCCTGGTTTATTCCTATATAACAAACCACTCACTGACTGTGGCTTCTTAAACACCTGGCATCATCAGTAAGTGTTCATTTTTACTGTGTGATTGTCCAGGGAGTACCTAGAAAGATGCCCTTGATTCTTAGAGAAGGTGCAAAGTTTGGTCCCTTATAAGATCTGAAGAGTCTGGGTCTTCATGAATGAGATAGGAGTCAAACCAGGTGACAAATGAGCCATGTTTTTTTGCCAGTTGAAAGGTGATGGATAAGACATTCTAGACAAAGACAGTTAGGGCTGACCTCTGTACAAAGGAAGAAGAAAGACAAGGACTCTTCTTCTCCCCCATCATCCCAATGGCACTACCAATCCCCATAGGGTTGCCTTTCTCTGCAGAGGCCCATTCTTTGGTGTTGAGAATTCCAGCTAGTGCTGGCTCCCTCTGCTTTCCACGAGCCACAGAGGCCCTCCAGCAGTCAGATGCATGGGCTGTCAAATACAAGCTGGCATTATCCTGGTCTTCCTCACAGCATGAAAGAGGAGACCATGTGGGCCAGGAAGGTTGTAATAACAGGTCTCTATTCTGCTTCACTCAACTGTTTTCATTTCAATTTGTTGTGTATCAAGATTTCCAATGAGTTATTTATTTCTGAAGGGTGGACTTAGCAGGCCAAGGCATCTCATAAAAACACAGCATTGTATGAATTACCCAGCTCTCCCAAGTCCTTATCAAAGATATGAAAATTGACCAGTTTAGAAAAGATGTAGTGGAGACATTGGTCACTTTCTAATGCCTCTATAGGCCTAAAACAAGGTGCCAAATGCATGGCTGCAGGAGAATTGTGTTATAGGCAGTGACAAAAGCTCAGTAGTAAATAGTAAACAGATGCTAGATAAAGTCCAGAAATACAGAACTATATATCTACAAAAGAAACAATAAACTCTAACACTAGGTGCTGGGCAAAACATGAGAAAAGTAGAATATCCTAGTTAGCTCTAACTGTCAGCTTGACACAGCCTAGAGTCCTCTGAGAGAAAAGCCTCCATTGAGAATTTTTTGGGTCAGATTGGCCTGAAAACATGTTTGGAGGGGACTTTCTTCAATATTAATTGACTCCAGAGGATTTAACCCACTGTGGGCAGACCATGCCTAGGCAGGTAGGTGGTCCTGCACTATATGTGAAAGCCAACAAAGCATGAGTCTATGGTGGAGCCAGCAGCTGGGTTCCTCCATGGTTTCTGCCTCAAGTTCCTGCTCTGATTTCCCTCAATGATGGGTTGCTGACTCTGAGATAAAATAAACCCTTTCCTCCCCCTAAGTTGCTTTGGATCAGAATGTTTTACACAACTACAGTGAAGAAATTAGAACGGGGAGACTCCTAATCACAGTGAGGTGAGCTATGAGGAAAACAGAAAAGGAGAGCCATGGCAGGCTCCACAGGTGCACAACACCCCACGCCGCAGAAACCCAACTTAAAATGGGATGCTGGTGACCTTATGCAACAAGCGGACCCTGGAGAAAGAGTCTGTGAGTTTCCTGGTGCTGTGGTGGGGATAGTCTTAACTAGCTGACTTGGACACAAACGTTTCAGTCATGGAGAGATGAAGACACTGGAATTTTAAGTCTTTGGGTCACAGAGGCGCCCCATTTGCATGGGCTAAAGGAGCAACCGTCCCAGAAACTAGTGATTTGGTTGCAGGCACGTGAGCACAGGTGACAGAAAGTGCAGGCTGTGTGGCCGTGAAGCAGAGGAAGTGTGTGTTTGGGAACTGTGGCCTGAACTCTAGAAAGAAGAGTGGCCCCAAGAGTGTGACAACACGCTGGGGTTTCAGACAGAGGCCAGGGTAATCGGGACACACAAGATCTCTACGTGCCTTTTCCCCATCCCGCCAGTGCAGAATGCCTTGGTCTGACAGTTTTTACTCTCACAGTACGCTAGAGACACTTTCATGGGCCTGTAACCACTGCTTGGGTCTCACCATACCCATGCTCAAACCACTGGCCCAGTGCTCCTGGTGCACGGAAGCACCTAAGCAGGCTGTCCCCAGGAGTCGCAGTAACACATGACCATGATTGAGTGAGAAAGGAAGAGCTCAGCCTGTGTCCGGCCCTTGCTAACCTGTTTGAGCAGTGGAAACTTCGGGGACACTTGGGAAGCATCAGTGTATCTCCACCCTCTGTTGCCTGGGGAGGGATGAAATTGTGACTGTTCACTCTCATTCTGGGTTCTCCCTGTTGCGTCTCCCATGCCACTGTCTGCTATGCCTTTCTTTTCTTCCCGCTCTTGCTTCTCAGTTCTTTCATCTTTCCATGTCCCCACTTCTTTCTGTCACTTAATTATTAATGCACTTACCTTTACAAATTTTCCAATTCCTATTTCATGCTGGAATACTATGACAACTTTCTTTTCTATCTGTCTTTACTGGTAGTGTGGCTATTTCCAGTGGGATTTTTAAAATTTTTAAATGCATTTCAGTATCTGTTTTGTTCTTTAACTGTTTTCCTGCTTTCTCTTCTCTGAGTGATGGGAGATGAAGACCTCAAGAGAAGGCTGCATACTAGGAAGGCCAGCATGTAAAACTGGAAAAGTACCCTAATGCACAAATTACAAGACAGAAACACAAGAAATACAAAAAAGCAAGGACCAAAAGTCCATAACTCTATAACTGAATCCAAAGATAATAAAATATTTAAACATTAAAAGATTGAAGGTCTAATTTCTAAAAATAGCAATGTGTCATACTATTTGTATTACTATGGCTCTGCAATGTAACTTGCACCTAGCATGCATTCTCTGTGCAGAGGGTTGCTTTGGCCATCTGGAAGGAATTTGTGCTCCTGTAGAAATTTTAAGTTCCTTTTTCTGTTTATCTACAAAATATCACTGAGACTTTCATTGGAACTGTATTGAAAGTGTAGATGCTTTTGGTAGGAGAGATGGTTTTTGCAGTATTAATTCTTCCAGTCCATAAGCATGGACTTCCCATCTTCCAATTTCTTCCTTCAGTGTTTTCAAGTTTCTACTGTAGAAATCATTCCCTTCCTTGGTGAAGCTTCTTCCAAGGTGTGTTATTTAGGGGATTTTTTTCGTTTGTTTTGTGTTTTTAATTTGTTTATTTCTTTGGCTTTTGAAAATGAGATTGCTTTCCTAATTTCTTTTTCAGTATATTTGCCTGATTATATTCAGTATATTCAGCATATTTTCAGCATATTTTAGTATATTCCAGCATATAGGAAGACTTACTGAATTTTGTGCATTAATTTTGTGTCCTACCACTTTTCCAAAAGTGTCTATCAGGTCTAAGAATTTTCTAGTGGAATATTTAAGGTCTGTCATGTACAGAATCATGTCACCTCCAAATAGGGATGTGTTGACTTCTTCCTTTCCTGTTTGTGTTCATTTGTCTCCTTCTCTTGTCTTGATGCTCTAGCTATATTAAAGCACTTATTAAACACAGATGGAGAAAGTGGGCATCCTCATCCTTTTCCTAACCTTAGCAGATGTGTTTCAACTTTATCTCCATTCAGTATACTGTTTGCCAGATGTTTGTTATATATAGCCTTTATAATGCTAATATGTGTTCCTTCCAATCCTAGGCTGTTTAGGGTTATGAATGGATATTGGATTTGAAAAGTCTTTTCTTCATCTATTAAGATGATTATGGGACTAAATGGATGATGGATTCTGTAAAGGTCTTTCTTTATCTATGAAGATGATTATGGAATTTTTGTCCTTGAAGTCATTCATGTCATTAATTATATTTAATGGCTTATATATATTGAACTATCTCTTTATCTCTGGAATGAAGTCTATTTCATCATGATAGGAAATATTTTTAATATGTTCTTTAATTAAGTTTGTCAGTATTTCATTGATAATTTTTGCATTTATTCTCATCATATAGATTGGTCAGTGGTTTCATTTGTTAAATTTTGTCTGCCTTTGAAATCATATGAGTCTGGATGTGTTTCTCCTTTCTCTGTATTATGGAATAATTTAACCAGAAGTGGTTTTAGTTCTTTAAATGCTTGGAAGAACTCTGTAGGGACTATCTGGATCAGGGTTTTTATTAAACAATGTTATTTATTAATTCTTTAGCTTCATTGGTTGTTATAAGTTGCTGAAGTTGTTGATGTAATCTTGGCTTTTCTTTGTAGTACATGTGCACTTAGAAATCCATGTATTTCTTTTAGATTTTCCAATTTGGTGAGATGTAGGTTCTTGCAGGTCAAAGTCCCAGGACTGGACAGGTCATAGGTCCTTGAGCAGAACTCACTACTATAGTTTTGCGAAATGGACATGGTTTCAAACTGCATCCTGAATATTTATGTCTGTGTCTATACATCAGTGCTGCTCTCAGCCCTGATCAGAGAAGCTTCTGTTCACAGTGGATGATGCTCAAGGCAGAGACTCACAAATGGACAATGTGCTGAGAACAAGTGACTACTGAGTGCTCAGTCCTAAAGGTAAGATCAGGGTGATGGGGAGAAGTGCTGTCAAATGGTGTCTTTCTGGACATGACATGGTTGTTGCACCCATGAACTCATAGCACTGACTACCTGCACAAGACTGGGCCCATCTACATCCTGATTGGGGCGGGGCATAAAGCCCATCTTTTTCAGAGAAACTGTAGACAGTTAATTATTGCTAGGGAAGGTTGAGTCAAATCCCTCTGTGGTGTATCCGCTGATCTATTATCTCACAGATGAAAGCTGAAGAAAAAGAATGGGTTTGTGAGAGAAGGGAATGGGATAAGAAACACTAATAGGAAGGGCTTTGACCAAATAACTACATGTTTTATTCATGTGAAATTATAAAAGAATAAAAATTTAAAATACAAACAATCTCAAAGAGGAGGAAAATAAACAGATGAATGAAGAGATAACATTAACTCAAGACTTGTATAAGAAATTCAGAAAGTCTAGAAAAAAACAGAAGTGAAAAATCCTAGGAACGAAAAACTCAACCTATCAAAGTTTTTAAATTCTTTGGAAAACATCATTAATCAGATGATTAATCATTAAATTAGACCAACCCCCACCCACCTCCATGAAAAAGGAATATTAGGAACTGAAAACAAGGTTGAGGAATTCCTGTATTCAGATAGTATTAAAGAAAACAATAACCCAGCATGACACCAATGTGTGGACATGATAAAGGCACATTATCCACATGCATGAAGTCACCATGAAGAACTACTAATGCTGAACAGTTAATGGGTAAATGGAGATTTTGCCTGGTTTTATTGAGAGCAGATGCCAGGATTCTTGGGTGCTCAGGTTCTTCTCCAGCAATGTAAGGACTCAGCATGCTGTAGATACAAGAAATGTGTGTTATTCAATGATGATAAGACTGGAGAACAGCTAGGTGTATAAAAAAGGCTCCAATAGTGAACTATGATGGGCTTCTAGGTTTCTAGGGAACTCTCTATTCAACACCGTCACCCAATAATCCCAGAAGGAAGGCCTCAGTCTTTCTTTCTCCAGCCTGGGGTTTGGTGGCAGTGTCCCTAGGAAATATTTTGAGGAAGATTTACAGTGTTAATGAGTCATCAGATTTGGACAACATATTTCATGGGACCTATCTATGTGAAAGAAATCACACCCTGGTGATCTGAAATGCAGATTAGCTACGTACTCTGCCTCCCATCTGGCAATCTAGTCCTACAGAAGCTTTTCTCAAAGCCTCCTGATCTCCTCATCTATGGGAGGACTATACCTCCCTGAACTTCTTGAAGTTAATAACTGAATAAGAGGTACGCATGCCTTCTCCAGGGACTTCAGCTTCCTGCCCACTAGTATTCTTCCTGAAGTGAAGAGGCACCTTAGTAAGTATTCTATATATTTCATTTCCAGGGATTCCATCAAATCATTGATTACCACTTTAATCAACGGCCTCTCGAGATCATGATACCCACATTTGCTGTGATGGTTTAATGAGCACTACTATACAACTTCTGTTCCAACCCACTAGACTCTATGGAGACCTGAAAATACATCCTGACTCACCAAAGTGAGCTTATTATTAAGTTATGATTTTTTTGCACGTAGCTGTTTCTTGGCCTGCTTATCCATTTTCCTCACTGAGATCAGCAAAACCATTCCCATTACAACAGTCCTTCATTAAGAGGTGCCAGCAGCCTCTGAATATGTGTTAGAAATGTAAATTATTGACATTATATGAAGTATTTCCTGTATATTATCCTAGTAACTTACCTAACATCACAGTAAGGTTAGTAATGGTTAGTGAGTAGTTTCTTCTTAGAGACTCAAAGAGGTGAGTAATGGTCTCCAAAATGCGTAGCCAATAAATGGTGGCTATAGAACTTGAACCAAGGCCCAGCTGACTACAGATCTCAGATACTAAGTTATACTAAATCCTGAAGCAGAGGGATGGTCCAACATGATAACTTACAGCTAGAAGGATGCATCTAGTTCCTCTACCAATCAATTTCCAGATAATGTGGTGCATACTCATAGAAGCAGATTTTTCAGAGTTTTAAGACTGGGTAGAATTATAGGTAGATTTCAATTAGTTCCATTGATGGGGAATACCATAACCAAAAACAACTTACTGAGGAAGGATTAATCATGGCTTACGGCTTCAGAAGTACGGTGTCCATCATGGTGGAAAGGCATGGCACGGTAATAAGAGCCATAAGTTGGACAGTCACACTTTCATCTACAAATGGGAAGAGGAAAGCATGAACAAAAAGTGCTGCAAGGCTAAACTCTCAAAGCCCACCAGGGATGTGCATCCTCCAGCAAGGCTCCACCTCTCAACACTTCCCTAACAACTCCAAACAGTGCCATCCAGTGGGGACCAAGTGCTTAAGTAGACAAGCCTATAGACGGTAATTCTCACAACCCATCACACTCCGCCCCTGAACTTTATAGGCTACTGTCCCCACATTTGGATATACTCTAGTGAGGTCATGAGACTTTGATGAGGTTGTGAAATGAGGAGAACCTCTTTCGGTGCTCTGTGGGGAAAAGAGTTAGGGAGGCAGAAGATGCGGTCATCTGGGTCCCCCAGCACCCTGCGGAGGGCTGGTTAAAACACAGCACTTTGTGATCCTCCTGGAGCTTATTCAGATCATCACAATGCTGGCAGATCCCACAACTGTGACCATATCTGCTGTGCACTCAAACATGTAAGCAACCCAGTCCTATTAGAGAAGTAAATCACTGGGGGCCACTTCCAAGATATCCATTCCAAGTCTTTTAGCGCCCCGGGAGTAATAGATGGCATTTAAATTGGAAGCACTTGAGAAGCATAAAGACTTTACGATGTGGATGAGTACAGAGAAAACACAAGGCGCTTTGGTAGTCTGCAGCAATAATGTAGTTACAGCCCGAGTGACCTTCACCCCTCTGGACAGCAAGCCAACAAGAAAGATGAGGAAACCATTGGCTGAGGCACAAATGAAGCCAGAAGAGGAGGAGCCCCGCAGCAGCTCTTCTTCCGTCAAAGCCCCAAGAGTCTCTCCAGAGTCTCCACCCAGCTTGAAGCCAGTGGCCAGCTCTGTCCTTGACAGGGTCCTCACATGTGTCTGAGGAACAAGCTTGTGATTTCCTTTCCTCACATGCTCTCGGCAGTTTTGTTTTTTCTGCCAAAGTTTGTAAGTTTCAGTTGAAGAGCACAAACAGCTGTGATTCTCTGGAAGAGCTTGTGCAAGCTGGGGATAGTCTGTTCCCTCAAGGCTGGAGGGAATTATCTGCTAAAGCCCTCTGAGCCCTGGGGATGTGTTGTGGGAAGATTTTCAATTATTGCTTCCATTTGTTTAGTAGCTTTAGAACTACATTGTTTTTTATTTCTTTTTGCGTTATATTTAAAAAAACTCATCCATTTCTTCTAAATTAAATTTATTGGTACACACTTTTTATTTTCTTTTTGGTGTCTGCAGGTCTTGAGATGACACCCTTCCTTTTTCATTCTAGCCCTAGTAATCTGTGCCTTTTCTCCAGCCTTAGGAGAGTTTTAGTTTAGCAGAAGGCTTGCCAAACCACCTTGCTTTGGGTCTAACTCATCCTTGTTTTGTGTTCTCTCTCTCTCTCTCTCACTCTCTCTCTCTCTCTCTCACACACACACACACACACACACACATCTCGCCTTCCTTTATGTTCACTGTTACTGATTTGATAAAATGGAAAGACTTATTTTGTGGATGTGAATGTACCAGAATATTCCAAGAGGAGGAAAGCCAGAATTGGGTGTGTGCAGGGACAGACATCACGCTCAGGCAGACCTTGGCCAGGCTGCCCCCTCTGCTGCTCCTCTCCCTCCCATCACTGCCACTGCAGTATTACCTGGCCCAGCTTCACATCCCCCCAACCCCTGGTCCATTCTCCTCCAGAAACAGGGACAGAGTGCCTGCCTGACCATCAGAGTATCAAGCACTGGTATTTCCAAACGTAGAGAACTGGGTGGCAGAAATACATGGTTCACAATGTCGTATGTGAGGAGTGTGGAAAGACTCTGCCATCAGAACTGGACCAGCTCTGCCCAAGCACTGGATCTTCACACTAAATTCTGCTTGGGAAAAGGTAAGCGATTCTGTGAAAGCTGACTGGCTTAGCCCTCTGCCTACTATTCACTTCCCTAGGGGCTTTGGGTACATTATTTAATCTCTCCACACCTCTGCTTCCTCATCCATCAAGTAAACAAGATGATAAAGACACGTGCCTCCTCGGAACTAAATACATACCATGGGCAAAGCCTTCTTTTATGGTTTTCTTTCTCACGTTGGAGGAAGGAAACACAAACAACCTCTTTGAATGGCTGCCTGCCTGCAGTGAGTTCTTAGGACACAGTCCTGTTCTCTATCCCCTCTGGCTCCTCATGCTGGACAATGAGGCATCGGTGGCCTGGGCTGCATAACCCATGGCTTCCCTCTTGCATTTCCTGGTGTATTATGTGACACCCATCTTGCTGAATTTGGGGACCTCTATCTTGTGATCTGGCTATGACTCCGCCTGAAAGTCTTCCAACAGGCCCCCACATGCGCTCCTTACCGAAGACGAGCAGTGTAGCTAAAGAAAAGAGGCCAGGATTAACCTAGACAGGGGTGTGCAGGCGACCTGGTGTGTAGGCCTCTGCAGCTCTTCTGCGCTTGTTGCTCACCACAGTCACCCTCTGTAGCCCACAGCTGACTCAGCCAGAGGAATCCAGCCTGTCTCCCTCTTCCATGACCTCTCTTGCCTTTTGTCCCTCTCTCTTTCCAGGAACCCCCAAGTCAACAGGCCCACATCTAAGCCAATCGGAAGAGCAAGGCTTTCCAGAGCCTTGATTATCTCATTCCAAAATTAGAAAGCTGAAGTTGGGTTAGAGGCAGAAGAAACTCTCCTGTCCAGCTGCAAACCATCCTGGAGCAAGACTGGTACCTAAGCTGCCTGCTCCAAACCTAGAGCCACATCTGTGTTGCTTCTGACCATCAGAGGCGCTGCAGATCTGGGACCGTACCAGGCCCTGCCCATTGGCCATGCACCAGACTCTGCCAGGTGTCAAGGATGTGTCCCCACCATGCAGCCAAGAAAGAAGTCTGAGATCTCAAATCGCATATCAATACTCCCCACCAAACCTGGGGCCTGAGGCAGGAGCTGCAGACCCGAGATTCGTTCGGGGATGGTTGCTTTGCCTTGCCCTGCAGGGTGCCTTCTGTTACAGCCAGATCGAGTAGCTCTGCTTACTCCTAAGGCCTTTCCTCTGCGACCTTGTTCCTGAGTGTGGCCAGATCCTGAACACTTCCTGATTCGTACCAGCAGGAAGATCCCTCTGAGAGAACCAAAGAGCTGTCAGCTCAGCAACACCACCTGTCCAACACTCCTAGGCTGTCACAGGGACAGAAAGCCATGTGGGTGGAAAGTCACAAAGGTAGAAAAGTCTCGCTCGCCAAGACTTCCCCATCACTATATGTCCCCTATCTAAGCTGTGCCCCCAGATTTTAGATGCCAGATTACTGGAGCCTGAGGGTGGAGAAACAGTATCAAAGCTTCGCCAACACTATAGTACAAAAGCGCCCAGAGAAGCCTGACAACTTCCCACAAGTGCCCCGCCACCGCCACCTAGTGGCTGCAGGCTCTTCACACCCTGGCATTAATTCATCAACCACCAGGAAAGATTCTACTGAGTGATCTAGAAGAGAGCACCAGCTGCCTCCGGAGGGCCCTCCTTTCCCCACACCAGGGCAGCCCTTGGCCTGNTGGTGGACCAGGCAGAGGCAGAGTGAGTGAATGGGTCCCAGGGGCATTCTCAAGAGGGCCCCTCCTGTCTGCAGCTCTCCTCCATTGGCAGTTCCCAGTGCTCATTAGACACAGAGCTCTATGCCTATCTCAAGCAGAAGTGGGGCCAAGACACTGTGCCACACCTGGACCACAGTTCCACCCCCCAGAACCTTCGCTGTCCTGTTCATTCTTAGACCCTGCCCGACCATGAGAGGGAAGAGTTTTGTTCTCCTCCCAGCTTTCCTGTCTATACTCTCTAATAACCTGACTGTTTTGGATACAAAGCGTATTGCACCTTCAGCGTTACTATTATTTGAATTCTCAGTGGTGTGGGCTGTATTGTGAATACTGATCACCTATTTTTATTGTGTTTTATGGTGCTAGGATCTCAACACTGTCCTTTGTGCATGCTGAAAAAAAATTCCATTATCACATTACACCCTCAGCTCCAATGGTTATTTTTTAAAGCAAGGTCTAGAGAAAGTTGGTTCTTGACCTCTTGAACCTCGGGCCCTGCCCTCTGTAACCTAAGTAGGTTTCTCTCCAGCTTGCAAGGGTGAGCTGTAGGCCTGAAAGAAAGGTGAAGGGACACTGTGACTTAGGGCCGGCCTACGTTATGAGTGTGAGGTTTGCTAAGTGGGTAACTGGAGGATGGGTGCCCTAGGAAGACCTATTGGGTTTTCTTCGGGGCTAACTCTAGGCCATTAGGGGGCGCTCTAAGGTAATCAGGGTGGTGCAGCCTGCAGGAAGGAATGTGACGTTCAGAGGCCTCTATGTGTCTGGCATGGGCTCTTCTGAGTGCCCGGAACAGTGCCTCTAATGCTAGTTTCCTGACCTGTGATTCTTTCACTTCATACTCAGCTCCTCCCATCTGCTACTCCTTTACTTTCAGAATCCCCCGCTCATGCCCAAAATCGCTTTCCTGGGTCTGTTGCACACCTCTATACCTCCCCAGGACATCCCTTGGCCTGAGTTTGTGGCCCTGATATTCTCTACATCCTTCTCCAGCCCCGATGGCCTCATTTATAAAATAAAGTTGACAACATCTTACAGGCAGATAAACGCAAGACTCCCCTCCACCTAGAGCATAGGCCACCCATCCTGAGCTTTTGGGGATGCAGGCAGGACCCCCATCACATGGGCTCCCATCCCAGTCTTGGGTCAGTTGGTTGTTCCACTATGGCTCCCTCCACCACCAAAGCTGGAAGAGAGGCCGTAGCACAGCCTGGATCAAAACTTATCTCCTATGTAGTGGTTTCCCTGGCCCCAGGTCCAACCTGCCCCCAGCCTTCCAGCCCCTGCTTTCCTCCCCCAGTTTCAATCAAGTCTGAACCCTGAAGTCCTCATGGAGTCCAAGACACAGGCTGTAGGTGTTGAAAATTCCATGATTTAAACAGAGTACCATAAAATAGCTTATCACGTGACTGAGACGGGTGAGCATGCAACAGTGGGCACAGGGTGATGGCAGTTGGAGGGTGGGGGACCGAGTGAAGGGACGCTCCAGTCTCCGGGGCTGGGATGGGAAGACGGAGCTCGGCTTCACCTCAGCGGGCAGGGTTTCACCCCCTTCAGGTAACGTTGAACCCACGCATCTGTACTCTTGGCACAGCTTTCTTGACCTTTCTTCATCCTGAATCTGTGAAGAGAGGACATGGACAAGGACCCGAGTCACCCACTAGGAACCTGGAACACTCAGAGGCCCCTGAGCTCCCCGCTCTGTAAACTGAAGCAGGCACACTGGTGTCACATTGGGAGCTTATTAGTGGGGACCCCTGGGCCCTCCTTTAGGGACTGGGATTCCCTCTATGGGGCTAGGGCAGAGGAGCTGGCCAACATCCTGTTGTTTAGCTAAGATAAAGCTTCCCCATCCTAGAACAGCTCCCTGCTCCCTCTTTGAGTGTTTGTGTATCCATTCGGGACCCACACATTGTTCTGGGTTCATGGTGCAGGGGTGTGTGTGTGTGTGTGTGTGTGAGAGAGAGAGAGAGAGAGAGAGAGAGA
>LOEQ01003382.1:40396-51435 GCA_001685075.1 Bramus lutescens
TCTCTCTCTCTCTCTCACACACACACACACACACACACACACACACACACACGGTCTTGTTGACTAAGTCTGAGAAGCTCACAATGTCAAGGGTACACATTACAGTAGATGTCTATGCAGCTCTCCACACACTGGTGGTTGCATCTCCATGGCTCACAGGTGGGTCAGACTCTAGCATAGTGAGCAGGCTGGCTTGGGTTTGATTTACCATTGATACTGCGGATCACTTCTGGAGTTGAAGATTTTCATGTAACATGAAAGAAAATGCAAATGAAAAATCAGTAATTGTGGCAGAACATCAGAGGACCGATTCTCGCCTCCGATTGCTTAGATCTTTGTGGGGGCATCTTTACGCTGCCCCCATCATTCTGAACTGATTCCTGCACTCTTTTTTCCACTGCTGTACCATAAATGTTTTCTGTGATGCTCCTTAATTTCCATAATTGCCATGGTGATGACTGAAAGATATTTCATCAAACGGGGCTGACAAAATCTAATTATAGATACTTAGCTGGCTGTTTAGATGCTGGGTATTAGATATTTATGTGTCTAATTATAGACATTTAGCTGGTTATTTCCAAATAACACTGTTATGACTCCTTTTTCCTAAGTCTCATTTTCTACTTATGATGCTTTTCTTTAAATTAACTTTCTGAAGAAGAAGAATGTTAAAAAGAGAGTATGAGCCCAGCCCTGATCTCTGGGACACACAAAAATGTACCGGCTCTGTTCAGACCCTGACTTACACAATCCAGCCTCCAGAACAGGGCATTGCCATTCTCCTTGTCCTCTGGTAACTTAATGAGCATGCAACTGCATTCCATTATTGGCTTAAGTTTTCTTTCTGGGAATCTCAGATCCTCTTTTTTCAAAGATGTAGCTGACCAAAATGCAATGCAAAGAAAATCCATATTCAATCAGAGCTACAGTATGCATCTTAAATATCTCCCAGAGGTCCAAGGATTAGAGACTTGTTCCAGAGAGGCAGGAATGGGAGGGCTTTTAAGAGGTGGGGCTCAGTGACAGTTCTTTTGATCATTATGGGCTATGGGACGTGTTCTTGAAGGCGACCACAGGACCCAGGACTGTCTCTCTCTGTCTCTGTGTCTCTCTCCCTCTCTGTCTCTTTCTCTCTGTCTCTCTCTCTTTCTCCTTGATGTCTCACTCAAAACAATGAAATCAAGCAATCGTGGCCTGGAACCTCCAAAGGGTAAGCCATTTGAATGGATGTTCTTCAACGGATGCCATCTTGAAATTGCACTAGTAGCCATGGCAGCTAGAACAGAAACACAGTGGTAGCCAAGCCCATGGTAATGGTAATAGAGCCATTACTACTCCTTAGCACATGGAGGAAAGAAGAGCCAGGAGACTCTCACCTGAGATTCCAGCTATCACCCTACCATTCCTTCCCTCAGCTGCAGGTAATCTTGGAAGATGCTAGTCTAATTGGGAAACAGAAGGTTAATTGAAGAGGAGATGCTGTGGTGCAGCTTCCATGAGGTTACCATCCTTGACAGGGTGGAGTTTTATGGAGTTTTATGACAGGGTGGTGGTTAGGGGATCAGCCACACTTCCAGAAGGAACCCCTCCCCCATGCTCCAGAGCAAGCCCAGTAAACTCTTTAGTCTTGCCCAGTAAACTCACTAGCCTTACCCAGTTGGAATCTGGTGGAATCATACTGTGGTCTGTCATCAGTGATCACCTGGAGGTGATCAGACATTAATGCTTAGCCCCAGGAAAAGACAATGCGACAGATCCCACGATCAAGTTTTTCTCTTTATCAGTTAACTGTCTCAGGTAACTATTATATTACAGAAATCATTATATTAAAGAAAGCTTACACAATAAATATAAGCCTGCATGCCCATGAATGTGCATATCTACCATGACGTGTGTTTGGATGTATACATACATGTGATGATAGGACAATCTCTATGCTAGGATTCAGGCTTCCATGTGCATTCCTCAAATCTCTCTCTCTCTCTCTCTCTCTCACACACACACACACACTCACACACACACATGCACGCACGCACATGCGCACACACACACACACACACACACACAGCAGAGTACATTTGCTTGAGGCTGGCCATAGATGCTGTTACTGAGCTCTCATTGGTTGAGGTGTGCATATGTCTGGGTGATATTGTAGAACAAATGGAACTGCTCAAACTGAACACTAACTGTTCACTAGTTGATAAAATAACAAACTATCTCATAATCAGATTTTAAAAGCTCTGAGTGAGAAGCAATTAAACCAACAAAAGAGGTTTAGTGCTTGGATGACTACGCAGCTGAGGCAGTGGTGACAGAAAAAATAGAGGCAAATGTAAAATGGCCCGAGCAACGGCTATTACAAAATTGCCTTCTTTGGCTTCCATTGTCTGGAGCCCCAGCCATGTAATCACATGCTCCTTGGCTGCCTATGGTAGGCTGAGGTTAGTTTTTGTTTCTGACTTTAAGTCTTTACATGAAATGACCCAAGTTAAGTCTTGCTTGTGTTCACAGTTCAAGTAGAAAGCCTCATTTAAAGGCCTGAGAGTTTTGTCTGCTCAAGGAGTCTTTGGATCTGGTCCTTGTTAACTTAGGCAATTCTTCTCTTTTGTTCCTCTTCCCAGGTAGCTGAGAGTGTGAGCAAATACTACATCAACACTTGGTTATTTTCCAGCACAATCTCAGGTCCATGCCAGCCTCACTGAATTCTGCCTTGGGTGGCTGGTCTTGAGTGGTCCAGCCTCTCCAGTCTTGGTGTCAATCATGTAATAGAAGAGAGGCTGCTGAAAAGTTGCTGGAACCCTGGAGAGAACACAGCATCCTAACGACAAGAGCATATGGCTGCAAGAATAATAGTCAAAGATGAAAATACCCAGAGCAGAGAGTCCCTGGAGCTGTTTTTAAGCAATTAAATAAAACAACAGAAGAGACGAGCCCATCTGATGAAAAATTTGCACATGTTCATCAATAGCCTTTAACTTTGAGGCAACAATATATAATTAACTAACACAGAGACGTGTTTATGGCTTAAATTATGTTTTTGCTAAGGTGACAGGCACTTCTGTTTGAGGGTCACTGCAGCTAACTTTTATTGCTTGAAGGAAATTCAAGGCATCATTCTCAGAAAAAAAAAGAAGAAGAAAAGAAAGGGAAAACACATTCAAAATGTGGAGCAGACAGCAAATCTGCCCCCTGAGTCTTGAGGTGAGTTCCAAACAGTTTGAATGGAGGGTGGCTACGGCAGCTGAGACCCTCTGGCTACATCATCATATGTTCTGGCAAACTCTATGGGTGATGCGAATCTCAACAGGAATGAAGGCTGCCCATGCATGATCCATTATGCTAAATTCTTTTGACACTTAGAGTCATCCAGTTTCAGTGTTAGGGACTTAGATAAAAAGATAGTTTAGAGTTTTAATGAAACTTGGTAAAAACAAAATTAGGACTCAGTTAAATTATATGCATATATCTTGCATGTTTTATAATAGGGTAGTAGTGGCTACACTATTGTTCTGTGTTAATACAGTCTTCTAGAGTGTAACCTATTTTTTCAAACATAGTCAATGGTTAAAATTTTTAAGATTTATTCTCTATCTTCTCTCCCTCTCACTCCCCCCCCCCGTGAGGTGTTTATATGTGTGGTAAGGAGTGCCTGCAGAGGAGATAAGGGATCAGATACCCTGGAGCAAGAGTTACAGGCAGTCATGAGCCACCTGACATGGGTGCTGGAAACCAAACTGGTATTTTCAAAGGGCAGGGACTGCTCTTAATAATGCTGGGCCAGCTCTACAGCCCCTTGGGGCTAAGATTCTTTTAAAAATATATATATAGTATCATTAAATTTGGCCTGATTACTTGTGGAACTCTCATGAAAACAGTAATTCTTTGTGTATTTTAAAATATGGTAGCGAGAGATTTGGTAGGATCCAAAGGGCTTTATTGGCTTTATGAGATGACATTAATTTTTTTTCAAGCTGTTACCGAAGTGTCATGTCCTGGCACAAGGAGAAGATTCTCATGGACCATACGCACGTGCCAGCACTATAACAGAAGTGTGTGGGAAGGATTTCCGGGTTCTCGGTGATCAAGTGGGAAGAGGAGATGAACAATTCACTTCTTCTTTTAAAAATGAAACAAACAAACATGTATTTTTGTCTGGGGAGAAGGCTCAGTGTTAAGGGGGCTTGCTGCTCTCCCAGAGTTTGGTTCCCAGCATCTGTGTTGGGTGACTTCCATTTAATTAACACCTGTAACTCCAGCTCCAGGGAATCTGATGCCCTGTGTTAAGCCTCCCCCGGCACCTGCACACAGGTGAAATACCCACCCACACACAGAAACATGCGTGTATGCAATAGAAGTAAATCTAGACATAAACCACTAAAGAACTGGCATTTCCAGTTTCTAAGAATCCAAAAAATTATAACTGTTTTTATCGGTGAACTCGGTCCCATGCAACTTTAAGAGTTTGTTTTGCTTACTATTTGGTCAAGAGCTATATCTATCAGCTCACCAGTTTTTCTTAAGAATTTCAGAAATTCTTACCCAATCCAGTAGTATGATATAAAAATAAATGACCAGAAAGCAGGATTTATCAGAATCTTTCTCATGAATCTCTTGCAAGCTTGCACCATGCATCTAGCAAGGAGATTTGATGATTTGGGTAACAGACAACATTTTATATATTAATTAAAATGGTGAATGACATTATTCTAGGATGTGTCAGTTTTCTACAAAGTTTGCATATCAAGGCACACATATCAAATATTAATATGATCTAAAGGATACTGGACACCACACACACCCTGACAACACCTACCATGTTATACAGACCACAGAAGAAGCCCTATTAGCTTAAACATCTCTCTTTTGATAAAGCGAGAAAGTAAGTTCTTTTGAGATATTTCAGGACCATTTCTGGAAACTCTCAAAGTTAATTTGAGGTTTTGGGTTTGTTAGGTTTTTTTTTAAGACTTATTTTAGACATTGATGTTAGGGAGTTGTCAAAAGTGTCAAAAGATTTTAAACACTTGATTAGATCTGATCATGAGTTCCTGGAAAACAGCACCAAAATGCTTAGAGATTTTGAAGGCAAAGAGAGATAGTTGTGTAGTTTCAAGGAAAAAAATCTTAGATGTTTTTAATAAAAGCTGACATTTCTTAAAACAATCAGATCTAATAACCGTCAACAAGATGTCACGGTCTGGACAAAATACAGCATCTCTTGTTTTTGAGATCTTGTTTTAATTCACTTAGAAGGTGAATTAAAGGCAAAAGCTTCACCATCAAGACAGAACTACACCCCGAGAAAACTTGCTCCTTTTAACAAATCCTAACTTTGAATAACTAAATTATTGAGTTCATCAAAGAAACCTCAAAATTTCCAGAGAATGTCTCTCTTATCCCGTGTTGGCCGCAAATGGAATGTATGTGAATTCCCTCTAGCAATTTAACAAAGCTCTTCCATGTGCACCTCCTTGACTGGTGCCTAGGGAACGCATTAACAAACTTCAAACAGGGAAATATTCCAAAGGGGTGGGGCTGGTTTACCTGGAAAAAAAAAGTGAAATGAGACAGGGGCTTTGCCTCCCTGTGGCCATAAAACAGACAAAAAGAACATAAGGGAAAAAGAGAATTCCAGCCAATGGTTTCAAGGGTTGCAGCCCATGGTGGCAGGGAAAGCAGGGCGGGGTAGCTCACAGCAGTAGGAGCATGTGGGTGAAGATGTTGACATCACAGTGAACCCAGAGGCAGAGCAGAAGGCCAGACCCTAAAGCCAGGCACAACCCGCAAAAGCTAAATCCTGTGACCTCTTTCCAACAGCCAGGGCTCACCTCCCCCAATACAAACACTCACAGGAAAAGGTCAGGTTCCAACCACAGTAGTCCTCACAGTTCTGACCCAGAGATGTGGCACCAGCAGGAACAGGAACTACCCTTTAAGACCCTAAAATAGACAATAGAGCCTCATAAACTTAAGGGCTCCAAAGCTTCCAAAGCCTGCAATATTCTGTCTTCACCAGAATTTGCTCAACTTCACACACAATATAGTTCCAGTGGCCTTGGGGGAGAGCAGGGTCCTGGTCTTCTTCAGAGCCCTCCTCCAAGCACCCAAGGTCCCCTCCTTGCTTGCATCCACCTTAGCCCTTGTTACCCAACCTGCCATGGTTAGTCTCTGTCACTGTCTCTCCCCTGAGAGTTCCTGAAGCCTGAGTCCTGGTATAGAAATGGGTGAGATGATACTTTGCCAGGTCCCTAACCTCTCTGAACCCTTCAGAGGAATGGAACTAACTAATTCTGACCACATATGGATATGAGAGTTAAGTAAGGCTGTGTCTGGAAGTCCTCAGGAAGGCATCTGGCTCTCTGCAAAGACGGAGGGGGTTGGAGTGAATGCTGCCCTGTAAGAGGCTCAGAGCAGCTGCCAAAGGGGTCAGGTGGTCAGAGTGGAACAGTAGCCGCTCACTGGGGTAGAGGAAGGGGACCACAAAAAATCCAAGCACCAAGTCAGTGGGATCCAAGGAGGGAACAGTGACTCAGATGTGCTCAACAAACCTTCCCAGACTAACCACAGGAAGCTGATAAGCGTTTTGACAGAAGGGCCTTTCCGAGGTGGAAACCTGTGGATGGTGAGCTAGGGCAGATGGAGCCGGTAAGAAAAGAGAGCCATGCGTGGCTCAAGAGCCAACGGAGTAAGGTCAAGGAAGCTGAGAAGAGCAAGCAGCCCAGGCCCTAACAAAGTGCCCACTGCACCAGGATGTCCCAGTGGCTCCCACTCAAGGTCTTTCTCCCATGGTCTAAAGCCTAGGAGGAGAAGAAAGGAGCTCATTTAGACCCTACACTGCCTAAGACCAGCTCACAATAGAGCAGAGATGAAAACCCATCCCAACCACCCTCTCCGCCACAGACGGAGAGACCAATGCTTAGGCACCAGGGCTGCCAGTCTCCACTTCCATCAACAGCACTTGACCTTGGACCAGTCACCTCTCTGGGGCAGTGGCTCCCTTGGCCATACGGGGTGCTGGACAGGGTGATGAGAGGACTGGAGGAGCTAGAGCCAAGCCTAGCACAGACTTGGTACTCAATGCTTGTCCCCCATGGTACTTGAGACCTTCTCCTGCAAAGCTGTTCCTCAGGGCATTGTAGGAAGCATGGCCACCCCACCTATCTCAGCAGTGATGGTCAAAGCACTAAATGTAGACTCTAGACACTCAACCATAGCTGTGATCCTTGTCTCTAGATCCTTCTGAGCTTCTGCATTGTTACCTGAGGAAGCAAGCGCCACCAACTGCACAAGGTCATAGGAACAGAGAGAGAATGGACATGATGTTGATACCAGGACCCTACACAGTGCTCACAGTCGGGAGCAGTGACCAGAAGTGACTGAGGATGGAATTCCCCTATGATGAGTGGGCCCACCAACTAGTGAGCAAAAATAGATACTTCTCCACCCCCTCTTCATGAAGCAAAGGTGTGTGGAACTGCTATGGGCTTAGGCCTTTATCCTTCCCTCTACTACCCACTGCTGAAGGTAGCCACCAAGGCGCTGACTGCCCACAGAAACCATCTTGCTGTGCAGCACAGAAAAAGTTACTCACCCACCCTGTTCCTTCTGTTTTGTAGCACACAGACTAGGAGAAAGTGATGCCTACAAAGTCCCAAGTGGGAGGGTCTACAAGAGGGGAGGAACAAAAGACTCGGAAGGAAAGAAGTAAAAGTCACTCCTGGTGGGACATTCAAGGGTATCTCCCCACCTCACTCCACACATGGGGCTAGGGTGTCAAGGGACTTCACAGAAAGCATGGTTGAGGAGGACCAAGCCACAGGGACTAAAGCTATCAGTAGCTTGAGAAGAGAAGCCCTCTATGGATGAAGCTTGGCCTCACCTCTAGTGTTCAGCATAGGGTGCTGGCTGCAGGTCAAGGTGGGTATGGTGAGTCCCGTGCAGGCCCATTCCTTAAGCTTCCACTAGGTCCATGAGTGGCTGGAGGGCACGTAAGATCTGGGACAGTATGACCTCCATGCCTTCCTCCACCCGTGAAGGCGACAGCTCCACTGTCCTGAGCTGAAGCTGTCTCATCTCTGAAGTGGTATGGTACAATCTCCCACAGTGAGCAGCCGGGTCAGAAATAAGCTGATACAGCAGTGGCTGTAATGGGCTGGTGTGGAGGGTGTTTAATCAACAGCTCTGCAGATAATTGCTCTGGCCCCCACTGACAGAGGAGGAAGCCTGCACGAAGAAGGCAATTGGTTTGTCAAAGTCACACAGCTGGTCACCGACAGGACGGATATTAGATCCAAAAGCTACCGACCCCGAGTTATGCTTTGAAGCCTAATGTCTCCAACTGATCCATAAGGGCCAATCTCCCTTGTAGAATCCCTTCCTGGTTCATGCTCATTCCCAGAGACTACCGTGCAACTGGGCTCACTGGCTGGCCTTGGTCTGGGCATGTAGTTTCCTGATTTAGAATCTGCCCTGGGGGCTGCCCACAGAGAGCACCAGGCCCATGATACACCAATGGAGTACCTCAATCTGGCCCCACACACCAAGGGCAAGGTGTCCTAGCGGCAGGAAATGTGGTGACTCAGAGCATGCTTGCATCTGTGGTCTTGAGTCCTTGTGGCCTTAAACATGGCAATTTCTGTTTCATTTCTGTATATAGAGATGATCGTGAGGAAGGAATAAATGCAAGACAGAGAGAGGAAGCTGCTGAGACTGCTGTCACAACAGGAAAGCTGATGCTAAGGTCCCCTATGTCCTTAAACTCTCTTTTGGATAAAGCAAAAAACCTCTAGTGCCATCCCTGGACCCCATTTTCCCCAACAGGATGTATCCAGGATATAACTGTGTTTGCAGCGTGAGCCTGGTGTGACTCACTCCATCGAGACTCTTCTGCTACCCTGATGAGCAGGGGTGACGTCTGCTTTCAGAAAGGAACCAAAGGCCAAAGAAGATTACTAGTGGGGCAATCTAGCTGACGATGGGCAAAGTGACCTATCTGGCTCCAGTGTCCACTCTCTTTCCTCTACACAGAACCCAGTGTGTTCGCCTTGTTCCCATTAGCGGACAGGGATGCTGGAGTTGTACTACAGAGGACAAGCAGGACAAATCCACAGACACACTTTGTCCAGAATCCAGAGTCCACTTCATCCTGGGCCACAACATGCCACCAATGCAGCAAATGCTTTCTGAGCACATTGTGTCCAAGGCCCTACAGTAAAAATTAAGTGAGATTTTTTTATACAAAGAAACTGTCTGCTTCAGGAATCTTAGTGAAAAACACAGACACAAGACAAAATATGACAAGGTGCCAAGGAAATACCTTAGGGAATTGAGACGACAGGGAGATTGTCACATCCCCAGGAAGGAGAGAAAATAGCCAGGGGTCCAGGTCCAGTGTTTATTCCAGAGCTTAATCATCAGACTCTGGGACCCAAATTTCTCATATTCCAGATGAGAAAACTGGAAACAGAAGGGAGGGTTATTTAGGTAAAGTCATGTGACATACGGAGTCATGTGGCTTCAAAGCCCAATGAAGATCAGCCCTCTGGAGATTTTCCCAGCATCATTATGATTACATTTATCCATAACCAAGGCAAGAGTCCATCCTGCATCCATCTTAGCTCAAGCATCACTTCCCAGTAGAAGCTTCCCCTAAAGCCCTGACTCTCTCTACCCACGTCTAAAGCCCTGACTCTCTCTACCCACGTCTGAGTCTACTTTTCAACTTGCTCCCATGATCATGCCTGTCTCCTTCGTCAAACACAAAGTCCAGGAGAACAAGAAACAGCTTTGTATATCCAAAGCATGGAGCAAGGAGTCTGGTGTGCGGTGACAGCAGTAGAAATAGTTGGTTCAAATGCTTAAGTACCAGTTTAACAACGTAGCAACCTCAAAACCCTCACAGCATCCCCTGCTGCCTGTTGCAGTCTTTGTTTTCTCCTAAGAAACCATGAATATCTTTGAGCTACATTAGTGCTCCCACACACAGACCTGGTCCTAGTATCTCATTATTCCTTCAGTTATGGTGGGTTGAGCATCCCTGTATGCAAGACACTGTTCTGGGTACTGAGCTACAGCAAATGAGGAAAACAGAAAGGACCCACCCCCTTGGCAGCACAGAGAGACAAGATGAACATAAGGTCAGAAAGCGAACTGCCATTTGAAAACGGTGACCAGGGAAGGCTCATAGAAAAGTGTTATTGAAGCAATGTTGAAAGAGGAAGATGGTCATGCAGTCATCCAGAGGAAGTGTTCTCCGTGCAGAGAAGAGAGTCTGTGCAAAGGCCCTCCATGATGCAGAAGCATACATGGAAAAAGAAGGGGGGCAGTGTGTCTGCAGCAGAGGGAGCTCTCAGCAAAATCTCTAGAGCTAAACTCTTTTAGTGAAAGTCTCCTGGCTGCTTTCGGGTCAAAGACTCAAGAAAAATAACAGAATGAATGATGCTCTGAGCCAATGCAGGGCAAAGACAATGTTATCATCATCAGGTGTGTTCTGAACTTAAAGCCAAAAGATTACAGATGGATTGCGTGCTGGAACCAGAGGACAGAGGAGTCCAGAACAATGCCAAGGATCATGTATCTGAGCATTAAAAACAATTGAATTGCTGATGTAGGATTCCCTTCTGTATGCTATGAATATGTTTTATTACCATTAGTTATTAAAGAAGCTATTTTGGCCAACGGTTTAGCAGAGTAAAGCCAGGCTGTAAATCCAAACAGAGATATAGAGAGAAAGTAGGCAGAGTCACAGAGAAGCCATGTAGCTGCAGAAGGAGACAGATGCCCCGGGACCTTACCAATAAACCATGAACCTTGTGGTAAAATACAAAATAATAGGTATGGGTTAATTTAAGATGTAAGAGTTAGTTAATAAGAAGCCTGAACTAAGGCCAAACAGTATTGTAATTAATATAGTTTCTGTGGGATTTTGGGGGTTTTTTGTTTTGTTTTTTTGGGGTTTTTTTTGTTTTTTTTTTGTTTTTGGTTTTTTTTTTTGTTTTCCAAGACAGGGTTTCTCTGTAGCTTTGGAGCCTGTCCTGGAA
>LOEQ01003382.1:51456-81311 GCA_001685075.1 Bramus lutescens
CCTGTCCTGGAACTAGCTCTTGTAGACCAGGCTGGCCTCAAACTCACGGAGATTCGCCTGCCTCTGCCTCCTGAGTGCTGGTATTAAAGGTGTGCGCCACCACTGCCTGACAGTTTCTGTGTTATTATTCATATCCAGGCAGCTGGGAAATGAATGAGCAGTCTCAGCTCACAAAATTGGGTGCCAATATGGGTCCACTACATCCACATAAAACCTGAGAGATCTTGGGAAGAAATTCTAGACACGCACACACACACACACACACAAAAAAAAACAGAGTTAAGCACAGCTTCATGGTAGCAACATTTTCTTGGGTGGGAATGTTTGCTAGAATAAAGCAGAGGCACGATTCCTTTAACAGAAGGCTTCTGATTTAATGGTAGTGGCAAAAACTGCACAGCTCCTATAAAAGGCTTCCTGGTTCATGCTCATTGCACAAACAGCTCTAGCATGCATACACACAAAAACTGCAGGTGTTCTAGCAGCCATGGAAAGGAAGTAGTTCAGGAGTAAGAAAGGAAGAAAGGAATGGCCGTGTCGACTAGCACAGATGAGTATATCAGAATAGAAGATTGGCCTCTTGCGTTTGGCAGTGGTCACTGGGCACCTCAGTAAGAGTTATTACAATATAGTCAAGACAGGGTCAAAGGAAAGCCCCAGAGGCAGTCGGCACAAACCCTGGCTTGCCGGCCTCCTTTTCCTTAGTGCCTGACTGGGCTGTTATCCCTGAGTCTTCAAAGACAAACAAAGGACTGGAAAATGGAATCTTTGCAATCACCCAAGACACAACAGCATTCTGATAATGAATTTCTGGTTTCTCCCCCTCAACAATTGGTGACCCGCTGTCTTTGACAAGGCTGCACACATGGAAATGCTGTCAAAACGATCCCAGCTACCCTGACCCTACACTACACTAGGCTGGGAAGGTCATTTCCACATGCCTATATGCTTAAACGTAATGGCAGGAATTTCTCAGTTTGTCCTGGTGCAGCTGGTGGAAGTTACAATGGTAGCTTCCTCCTTGGAATTCTCAGGAGAACAGCTGGCTCCTTCTAAAAACCTACAAAAGCGCCTGTTTTGTTTGCTATCACCTGAAAACACTCTTTCTCTGGCCCCATGGCTCCCTCTGAGAGTTTATTATGGCCCCAGGACATGACTTCATGTCTTCAGTCTTGAGGTCCCTTGCCCTTTCCAGCAGGCAGTGCCAACTTCTGAACCCCACCTTGTGATCTTCAGGGAGTGAGCACCTGTGTTTTAGTTGATCTGCGTTCCTATAGATTGCTCTGCACACCAGCCCTGCCTCCCTCCGGGGTCTAGAAATCATTTATGGCAGCTAGAAGGTCAAAATGGAATGTTTTACATCCACAGGAAATGGCAATTATCGAAACTATCTCATCATGGAAGAACCCAGAGCTGAATCAATCACCGCTGCACAGATGTGGTCCTCAAGAGCCTGGAGAGATACACAAGAGCCATTGTCCAAAATACTGGCCATTTGGGCTGATATTAGATTCATCACTGCTAGGAGCAGTGAAATGTCCACACCGATAAAGGACATATGTCACCAGCATCGGAGCTGTTTGTTTGCTTGGTTTTTTTTTCCAAAGGTCATTGTTTAAAGGGTAGCCCCCTGTGGGAAAGAACGCATGAGAATTCTGCTGAATTTTTTAAGTCCGTGACATTTAGGCATTAAATGATATTTGAACGCTCTCTCTGTTTCTATCTCCATCTTTGCCCCCTTCCCTCTCTCCTCTCACGAACTTCACCCTCCACACTTTATAGGGGGAAAAGTACTTATATAATATAGGCTTTTTATTGTTCGAGGTATTAAACTTTTTAATTATATAATAACCTTGAGATTTAACACATGCGCTTTGAAATTGTCGTTGAAGACTTGTTGCTGTTGCTTTGTGATCCAGAGTGAAGGGCAATTGTAGCTTAGCCTTGCAGAGATGACGTGATTGATCTGCCTCCCCTGTCAGCTGCCACGGGGTCCCCTCCAGGCTTGAACTCCATTCTTTGGTGGCAGCTCCTTCCCAAGACTCCCAGCTCCAATGCCACTCTGGAACCAGAGAGTGGGAGATGACTTACAGATAAGCTATGCTGTGGTTTCTAGAAGGGACCCACTAAGCTTGAGTCTCTGCTGTTGGTTAAAAGGGCAGCAGCTTTCATGAACCCAAGTGCTATTGCTTTGGTGAGACCCTGAAGGTCTGAGTGGGCCTCAAACACTATGCCAGCCCTGCTTCAACTGCTCTGTGGGAAAGCGGAGTTCAGTCCAAACTCCCATGAACACTCCTGTAACTGACAGCTCCCTTGCCCTCCACACAAGCCACTACCACGAAAGGTCATAGCCATAGAGTCCAACCAGTGGGAACCTGCACAGGGTAACTTGATGGCTAGGGGATGGGCTGGGGAGATGGTAAAACTGTGCATCTATATAGCGCACGTGGTGACCACATGTTATCAGTTAGCCTTCCCTGGCCTTAGTGGAAATGTCATTTCAGTCACAGGCTCTGGTGTCTGTGACTGACAACTGATGATTGACATCAAGGGAAATTCTGAAGGAAGGAAGCAGATAACAGTAAAGAAGATATCCAAAGTAAGAATGGCAAAAGGAGTCCCTCCTCGGGAGCAGGCTCGAGCCTGTGTCAATGCCTGGCATGGAGATGTTCAATTAAGCACCGAATAAATACACTTTACGTGGGTGGGATGAGCGAGAGTTCCTCCGAGTCCACATTGCATCGTCTTGGTGGTAACATGGCCTTTCTGCATCAGTGTGCTACCTGTTGACTATACCAGCTCCCTCTCCCTCTCCAGTCTCCTCCCCAGCTGTGCTGGCTGGTTTTTTACTGTCAACTTGACACAACCTCAAGTCAACTGGTCACCTGAGAAGAGAAAACCTGAATTGTGGAATTTTCCAGATCAGACTGGCCTGTACCCAGGTCATAGCTGTGTAGGACAGCCCAGCCCAAAGTGGGCATTGCCAGCCCTCGGGACGGAAGTCTATTCTAAGAGAACTAGCTGAGCTTGAGCAGTGGGTGGGTGAGTAAGCCGCATGCTTCCACGGTTCCTTCAGTTTCTCCTTGAGTTACTACCTTGACTTCCCTTGGTGATGAACTGTGACCTGGAAGTAAAGGCCAAATAAACCCTTTCCTGTCCTAAATTGCTTTTGGTCCAAGTGATTTGCCAAAGCAACAGAAAGGAAGCTAGAACATCTATACACTGCTATGCTAACATTGACTCCTTCCTGTCCATCACCGACCCATCTCACCAGTTACCAGACCCTGGAAATTCCTGGTTTCCAGTGTGACCAAATCCCCTTTTTGCTGCTTCTCGGTCAGCCCTGAAGGTTGCCTTGGTTAGGAGGCATCAGAGGCTCAGTGGCAGGCTGCCTGGACCGCAGGCACACCATGAAGAACTGATGCTGTCGGTTGACTCTTCCTTGTCCAAAATGCTTGCACTCAGAAGTGTTGCAGGCCTCAGAGTTTCATAGTTGTTTTTGTTTTTGATTTGGTTTGATTTGGTTTTTCAAGACAGGGTTTCTCTGTAGCTTTGGGGCCTGTTCTGAAACTAGCTCTTGTAGACCAGGCTGGCCTTGAACTCACAGAGATCCACCTGCCTCTGCCTCCTGAGTGCTGGGATTAAAGGCATGTACCAACACCACCCGCCATGTTTTGTTTTTGTTTTATTTGGGGAGTGGATATTGTTGTTGGGTTTTAGAATATTTGTAGACATTGAAACATCTTCGGGCTGGGACCCAGGAGTTCCACATCCACTAATCCACATGGTCCAAGGGTTGTTTCCTGTCATCTTTTTAGTGTGTTGTTCTTTGCTGTTCATTATTTTGTTTCTTAGAACAGGCTCTCACTTAGGTAGCCCAGACTGGCCTTGAACTTCCCATCTTTCTGCCTAAGACCCCAGAGTGCATTAGGGCTACGGGTATGCACCACCATAGCGGTGGGTACCTCTGCTCTGGCTCTGACCCATCAGCATGAGCTCAGCTGTAAAATCCTCCCACTTGCCATCATGTCCATGCGCAAAGAATTTTCAATTAGGGATTTTCCAATTTAAGAGCCTAAAACTATGCTCTACCTGAGAAGACACCTATGAACACACACGAGGCAGACTGACATCTCACCTGACTTAGTACAAAATCCCACTAACTGTGCTCTGCTCCCAGGCCTGACTCCCCTTCCCAGAGCTGGCAGAAGCCCCACTGAGACTCGTTTCCTCTGTCACTTACGGTGCCTGGCAAAAAAAGAGTTATATGACCCGAAATTTGGATTCACGTGTGTCCCCGCAAACCAACCATTCACATTCTCTCCTTTCCGAGCAGTCTCATCCTGCAGCATCACAGGGCTACACTGTGTGTGTCGAGGAGTAAAGCCGATCACACAGGTAGGTGCATGGGACCCGGGCAGTCAATCAATCAAAGATGAGGGCAAGAGCAGGAGGGTATAGGATGCTGCTGGGGTCCAGTCCTGAAGAGTAGGGTCCCACTCTACAGAGAAAGGAAGAGGGCATGGGTCAGGCAGCAGTCCATGCTGGGAGGCCACCCGAAGACATGCGCACACACAGGAGCACCGCCCCACTGCTCAGCAGAGGCATCTGATAACTCTCCCAGAAGCACTGGCTCTATGGCCAGATGGCAGCTGCTACTGGCTTTCACACACTCTCTCTAAACTCCCATGCACTGCACAGACAGGATGGTCTGTGAATTAGCATCGTAACAGATGCCCTAGGAGAGACCCCACTGCACAGCAGGCTTGGAACCCTGTGCCTCTCCTCTGACACAAAGCTAGTCCCTGGTCATCTTGATAGTAAAATGGCAGAAATGGAGGATTTTGTTTCAAACGGGCAGGTTCACATTCATTGTTAAAAAAGAAGTTGAAACATTTTCCAAAAACCAAGGAGAGACAGTGTTCAAAGATGCTAGCCTTGTGGAGCTGACCTCTGTCAGGCCTAGAACCACGATGACCCTAGGGTCACTTTAGAGAGCAAGCAACCTTTTCACTGGCTTAGAATGACACCTGTGTTCAGCTGCCTGATTTCACTTTTTTTCTTAGCATCAAGTTCAGCGGCAGTTGGAAGTGGTTTAGTACTGATACTGGTATTTAAAAACCATGAAAAGATTGGATGGGGTGGTTGTCTAGATCCCTATCAGATACCATTCCTCAGATCACACAGAGCCTCAGTGGCTACCAGAAGCCAATGCGACAGGGGGCCTTATCCACAGAAAGGATACCATGGCTCCCCAAGATATCAGTGGCTGTGCCAGGCCATGTTCATATGTGTGTGTGAATACAGGACCATGTACACATATGCACAGACACATAGATATATCTGTAAATGTACCTATGTACATATTTTATAGGTATAAGTGTATACTCATATATGAATTCATCTACCTGCATATGTGTGTCTAGGATACATATATATGTATATAACCTTGAAACTCAGCTAGATGAGGTAACTTGCCAAGGCCACAGATCCAAACTTGAATCCAAATGCTTATGACTCAAACCCACACTTCCTTGTCTAAAAGCAAAACATAAGCATACGTGTGGCAGGTCTAGATCCCTGCAATATGTCTTCTAAATCCTATGTGGCATGTAAAGAACCACCAACAATCATGTTACAGTATGCAGCGAGGGAAGGGGAGGGGAGGCAGGCTCTAGACAAAAGAGAAGACTCAAATGTGCCAGGACAGAGACCAGAGGACAGTCCCGAGGGGAGCCCCCTCATCCCTCTCCTCCCTGCCTTTCTTGTCCTCTCTCTGTTCTGGGAATCATGTAGCTACCACAGGCCTTTTAGTCTCCCCAGCAGGGACTCAGGAGGAAATGTTTGGGCTCAGGTGTAGGAAACAGTCATTTCCTTTCCCTTTCTGCTGTGACTGAGAATGTTACAAATTGCCTCCTTGTAGACTTTAAATAATGTATGCCTCTCCGGTGATTATTGAACAGGAGATCTGTTTTCTATGATGTCCTGTGGCCCATCCCAGGTCTCTGGAAATGTAATGATCTTTATTGCGTATGTTCAGCATCTGCAGGCTGCTGTGTGCGCAGTCAGGTGGCTCTGAGGTACAAGTGGTACAGCGATCTGGCCTGGTAGGCTTACGTACTGCTCTCTTGTCTGCGTGCTCTTCTGGACCGGAAGCACCGAGAAGGCAGAGCTAACTTCAGAATGGCCCAGAGGCATGAGTCCTGGGACCACACATGGTGCTTGCACAACCGGTAGGCAGTTCCTACTTCCTGGTGGGATGGGTGAAGGCTGGGAGGCTATGGGTGTAAACATCACAAGCAGGATGGATGTCAAGGCAGGCCTGTCATTAACTCTGTGTTTCTTTCTCAGTATTTCCTGCCTTTCTATTGTATTTTTGTTTCCTCTGAGCCCTTTTCTTTGATCCTACTTTTCAGAATTCCTGTGTGCCATTTCTTGGACTGGTTCTATTTACTTAGCTGGAAGGGGATTTGCATTTTGAAAGTTCATGGGTCTGCTTTAAAACTCGAGGCTGCTTTAACGTGTCGTATCTCTGGGCTCTCACCTCTAATGGCCCAATGCACATTTTCCCACATCTTCAGAGGAAAGCATGGATGAAGTAAGGTTAGGTGGGAACAGCCAAGGATCTTGGTCATGTGAGTACTGAGATACCGATGGAGTCTAAGGGCCGTCTGTGTGAGGGGCTCCAGGTCCCCAGGTGTTCACATCTTTCTTCCGCACCCATAACAAGCCCAGCACCCAGGCCTCCTCTGCCAGCATCCCACCCCTTTCCACATGTTGGGGGATGAGTGGTATGTCTTCTATGTTTGCAAGAACAGGCTGCCAAGTGCTACGGTACCAAGTAAGGCCAAATCTCAGTGTCTCCTACCAAAAAATGATTTATGGCATGTTCCTAATGTATGTCCAGCAGGGGCTGGGGGTGGGGGGCAGGTCCTGCCTGCTCCAGCTCCAGGTTCCATGCCAGTGGAACACCATTTGAAACACTGACAATGATCTTGATGGAGAGAGAAAACGCTACCAGGTTCTACATAAGCAATCGGAAGGTGGATCCAGAAGTAACATATGTCATGACCACTCATGTCTCCTGGCCACGGGATTCCATCCAGGCACAAGGACATCAAGAAATGCAGTCCTACCCTGGGCCCAGAACAGAAAACTAGAAATAATAACACAAGATGCTGGACATCTGCCAAGACTGTTTCCCATCTTAAGCTTCTTCCTTGCTTTTCTCACCAGCAAGATGGAGTCTGGACTTCAGACAGTCCCCAGAGGCCCTCCAAGGCCAGCCTCTCCCTGCTTCCTCTAGTCTTCGTCTCCACTGCCCTTGCACAGGCCCCCTGGTCTCTCATGACCCTGATGACTGAGCTCCTTGATGAACCCTTGTGTGTACCTTTCCATGTATTCTCACTACCTGATTGGCCTGTGAGCCTGTCTTGGACCCAGGAAAAGTAGTTTCTGCCTCGAGGCAGGTTCCACCAATTAGACCTGTACCCTTGTCTCCATCACCTCCTTGCTTCGTCCATTCGACCTGACATTTTGCCATTTCTGTTTACTCATGAGTGTGTCTCCTCCATGGAATGGCGAGCATGTTCTACTTGTCTCTGAATGCCCAGAACCAAAACTGTCCCCAGTCTGGATTCAATATTCAGCTTTATGCTATATAAGCATTTGCTCACAGCCACCATGACAGCAAATGTAAACTGTTATTAATGTAGGTTCTATTTTTATGATTTATGATTTATTGTGCAACTTTCCAAAAGACACGCATTTTGTACCCACCCTCATGGCTATCAGGCCACGTGATCAGATTTGACCTTAAAACTGAGGAAGGCGTGCTGCAGAGAAGAAAGCTGAGTCTGACATATGACAGGCTTACCACACAAGGACGCAGAAAGCATCACGGTGACCCAGGCACAGAGGCAAGACTAGTCTCACTGTGCTCTTCCTACTCCACTTCGAGGATGGCTGTGTGGGTGGGGCTACTGGGAGCCTGGACCTGTAAAGAAAGGAACCTGGTAAACTTGTGTGTTTGCTAGGCTCTACTGGTACATGGAACAGGAGCCCTGCCAAGGAGGGTATAATGCCTAAACGATGTACACACACGTGAGCATCTCTAGGAAACAAAGGGTTCCAAAGCAGCCGGCTCTTAGGAACAAAAGGAAATAGAGACTCAAAGGATGCTGGAACTTCTTCCCCTCTGCCCCTCTGTTTATGTCTATAGGATGCCTTAACCGTCTCTCTCTGAAGAACAGTCTACCCCATTGTCTTACTTATAAGTTCTACTGCTGTGAAAAACCCCATGAACAAAAGCAACTTGGGGAGAAAAGGGCTGGACTTGTTACAGCTTACATTTTCCACACCACTGTCTATCACGGAGGAAAGCAAGGACAGAAACTCAAACAGAGCAGGAATCTGGAGGCAGGGGTCAATGCAAAGGCCACGGAAGAATACATACAAGCTTGCTCTCCCTGCAGAAGAATACATACAAGCTTGCTCTCCCTGGCTTCCTCTGTCCAAGATCACCTTCCAAAGGTGGCACTGCCCACAGTGTGCTAGGACCTCCCACATCCACCATCAATCAAGGAAATGTACTACAATCAATCCTAAGGAAAAACTTCTCAGTTAAGGTTCTTTCTTCCCAAAAGACCCTAGCTTGTGTAAAGTTGGCAAAACCCTATCCAGCATGCCCTCTTTTCCAACCCACAGTCTGGAAAGTACAGTGCCAAGAAGCTCACTGCTTCATGGGTAACAGTCGGACATATAGGGTGAGGCTTCCCATCTCTCCAGGTTCCAAATCTGCACAGGCCCAGTCAGGGCTGGTGTTCATTCTCAGGACCGGTCCCTGTGTCTAGAGACTAGAGCCCCAGTGCCTTCACCCATGGAGGGAAGAAAGGAGACGGATCACCCAAAGTGATGCTAGCCAAGGACCCCTTTTTGTCTCCTCAGAGAAATATCAGTATAAACAACAGCTCCCAACACACCCAGGGGTGCTGCTGGTTGCACGACAGTAATACACTTGCCAGAAATACAGATTCCGGGGTCCAGGTCTTGGTGAGTCTGACTCGGATGGGTCAAACAAGGATCCTGGGTAATCTTGATTCACGGCTGGATGTGAGAGGTACTGACTCAGCCCTTCAAATTCAGTTTTATGTTCTTGTTTACTCATTTCTGCTTTGGGGTTTATTACTCTTTCCACCTCGCTTTCACTTTATAATTTGTGTGCCTTTGAGGTTATTTAAGCAGAGACTTAATTCTCCGTTTTCTTTCTTTCTCACTAATAGAGGCCATCACCAGCAATACTTTTTCCTTTAAGTACCAGCATGACAGCATCCCGTAAATTTATATGATATGCTGTGTTTACATCTTTGTTCTTTAAATACTTCCTTCTGAATCTCCTCCCTTCTCAGGGCTTTCCTTGGGGATGCTTCTAACTTCTGTGACTAAATGGCCCCTCCTTGTTTGTGCAATTTATCTCTTAACTTCATTGAACTGCAGCCTTAGAATGGGGGAAGCAGAATGCTCTTGTCTTTGCCTACTGAACAAGTGTCTCTGTGCCCCCAGTGAGGATGTTTTGGATGAAGAATCTACCCAAGAAGGCCAAATGGTCACATTCAAGGTTTACATGCTGTTACTCTGTACATCAGGAAAACCACCTTTCGTGTGTCGAAGGCACAAGTGTGGGATGAGAAGAGGAGGTCCTCGGAGTTGAATCTGGATGTGTCCCCATTTAGCTCTGTGAGACCTTAGACACATGGCTCAGCTCTTTGGAGTCTAACATCTTGCCTGGGGAAACCATGAGTGAAGAAGACAAGGCACCTGGCACTTGACCCCGCAGCATCCGTCCTGACACTTCGTCCCACAGCATCTGTTCTGCGGAGCTTGCCCTAGACGGCCCAGTGGCTGTTCAGATGAAGGAAGCTAAGAAAGAGTGCACAGAGGTGAAGTGTCCAACATCCCGGCTGTACTGCGCAGCCTTCGTCCTTTGTGCGAAATGGAGCTGATGTGAGGTAGACGTCATCCATCATCTGTAGACCTGGCATGAGGGCTCTGTCTGCTTGCCACTATTTGGAAAGAGGAAGAACATGACCACTCCTACATAAGCATCTTCCTCCCCCTCCCCCCACCAGCCAGCTCAGTTCCTCGGGAAGTATCTTCTCATCTTCAATTCTGTCTCATCCCACACCATAGACTTCTGAACACACGGATCACCTCTTCTCCGTCTTCCCAACCATAATCAGCTTTTAAAAAAGAATTTCATACAGTGGGTTTTGTTCATGTTTATCCCAATTCCCTCCAACTCCTCCCAGGTCCACCCCACCATCCTACAAACTTTGTATCCTCATTTTCCTTTCATTTCCTAACAACTCATAAGCTCTATTTTTGCTGTCCATTTACTCCTGGGGCCATCTACCTACAAGGAGCCGCACCTCTAAAGAAAACTGACTCCCTCCCTCAGGAACCATCGGTTGTTCGCAGCTCCTCCAGCAGGGAGGGGCTCCATGCTTCGTGCTAGAATGTTGAGTGGCTGGTGACAGCAGTTGCTATGAGTTCACAAGGACAACGGCCCTGATGTGTCCAGGCTTCAATCCAGCCCTCCCCAACCTCTGACTCTTATAATCTCTCTATCTCTCTTCCTTGATGGTTTCTGAACCATGGGGGAGGATTGATGTAGATGTCCCATTGTAGTTGAGCATCCCACAGACACATAGTCTCTACACTTTGACCAGCTGGGAGCTTCTGCATTAACTACCATCCACTACACCAGGAAATTTCTATGATGGGGTCTGAGAGCAGCATGAATCTATGGATAGAGAGATATGGATTTAGAGGGTAGGTGGATGCTGCCAATTAGCAAAATAATAACAAGGGGTTCACCCTGAGTCTATGATCCCCGGCCTTGGGTTCTTGGTCAGATTTACAGTACTAGGCATGTGTTTCATCTTGAGGAGCAGACCAGAGAGTGGCTGGTTACTCCTATAACATTTGTTGAGCTTCTTAATATCAAGGATGAGGAGTAGAAACAAGAAAAAAGGGAGGGATTGGATCTTTTGCTCCTGGGGTGAAGGAGACCATGCTCCATCATGAAACAGATGAGGAATGAGATGTTTCCTCTGCAGCTATTATGAAACACCTACTGTGTGTCCCAGGTAAGGGGCAAGAAAGTCATGCTCCCTCTACAAGGAGTAGAGACTTCTAGACATGCAATCACAGTATGAGAAAAATGGGCAAGAGGCCTTAAAATGTTGGGGGAGATTGTGCTGGGGAGCAGAGGGATAGAGGCCCGTGTTGGCTGTGCAGAGAAGCTGCTGGGGAGTGGCTGCTTTTAACATGAAACTACAACAAAAAGGAGAGTTGGCAACATGAAGGGAAGAGGCAGGAAAAGACCATTCCAGGCAGGGCGAGCATTGGGTGAAATAGCAGAAATCACCGAGAAGGAGGGAAGGATACACATCACGGGGTACAGTGGGGAAGAAAGGTGTGAGTAAAGGGGAACAGGAAGAAGCATGTGTGCTGTGCCGAGGGGCATAGACTTTTGTGTGGCAGGAATCAGGGAGGGGCTCAGACAGTCAGCAGCACTGAGCATCAGCCCCAGCTGGAGGAGGATATGAGCAGGAACAGGACAAGTGGACACAGAGAGGTGAAGGAGGGAGGTATGTAGAGAGTGGCACAGAGAGAAAGGCAAAATGAAGCCACAGGGCTTGGGAACTTGAGCAGCATTATCCATTATCCAGCAAATGGAAGAAGTACATGGGCAAATGGAAGCTGGAGATGGACAGGGATAGCCAATTAGACTTGAGCAGGCCACATCCTATAGGCCAACTGAAGGAGAGGTCTGGCCGGCAGCCAGCTATGCTGTAACAATAACCAATACCTCAAGGGAAGAAAGTCAAGGCTCAGATGTGTAAAAACACTTATTAAAGGTCACAAAGCCACCAAGTGACAAGGTATTGTTAAACACAGACATCTGGGTTTCGGAGTGCACATTAGGGAAACAGGGATCGCCATACCAGAGGGAGCATCCCCGAGCCTAAATATGTTGCAGTTGCAAGTTATTCCCATTGCTACCCAGCCAGGGAGACCACAGTCAGGAAGGGAGCAGGCAAAGAGTAATTTCAAATGGAGAAGACCAAGGACATTGAATGGAACCCAGGAGCCCTGACCCTGGGAAGGAATGGCCAGAGAAAAAGCTAGGATAGCACGTTCCTCGGGTCAGAGAAAAGTGTGTAAGAAGAGAAAATGGGGAGTGAGAAAGTCGAGGATTCTGACATCAGGAAGCCACATGCTCCATTGGCAAGCACAGCTTCTGTGCTGTGACAGGGCCACCTTCCTGCGGGATCCAGAGGAATGGGACAGCAAATGCGGGCAAGCCTTGCGGAAAGGGAAACCAAAGGGCTGAGAAGTGGTCATGTCACTAAGGAAGGGGCTGTGGAGGACAATCAAGTCCTGATGTAGAGCTGCCCAGAGAAAGGGTGACTTTGAGGGAAATGAACAAACCAACAAACAGGATCACACGGGCTCTGGGAGAAGGGGCCACGCCTGGGCAGAATAACCAATGCGCAGTAAGGAGGAAAGACGGGGGGGGTCACGGAGCCTGGAATCACAGCAGAACCCTAGCCACACTCAACCAGGAGACTTGTCGCCACCAGCACCCACAGCTGTGATGCCTTTGCCTAGGAGTGCTCAGTTGTCCAGGTGACTGAGGCTTATGGCATGCTTGGAGTGGCTCAGATCCGTCAGAAGGCCACACAGCACAGGCAGAGAGGCCTTACAGAAGTTGACACCAATGTGACACGCTCCGTGGGGTTCAGGCTGTTGGAGGGGTGTGCATCTCTATGCCATCCTCTGCTCGCCATCCCCACCTGCTGCCACCTTTTCCCTGGGACATAAAGCCATGCAAGGGTCCCTCTTAGGCTTCTAACCTGTGTGTCTGTGCTTCGGGTAGGGGAAGGCTGGAGAGAATGACAGTATTCAGAAAGTTCCGCCTCTGACCCTGTGGCCCTTTGAGCTTCATGCCCTGCTAAAGGCAAACAAGTGTTCCCTTTGTCTGAAGCCCTGAGTTCATTGGGGAGCCTTCCAGGCTTGGTCTAATTGTAATCCCCAAACTCATATGCTGTGTCCCAAAGTCAACATATAGGGTGAAGGTAATCTCAATGTAAATCCTCCTAAGTCCTCTAATAGAATCTGACAGCCCGCAGCCCGTTCTTTCAGGTAAAAACCAGTCAAGGAATTTGTCTTTTAATGGCCATGATTGCAGATTCCTTCTGCGAGATTAAGATGGAGACAGCCAGTCACAGAAACCATCCTGTGCCGCATCCGAAAACAGCAAAGGTGAAGACGAGAGAGGCTCAAGATGGATTTGAACTGAGCAAAACCAATGTTGGACCAACAAAGATTCACATTCCCATTGGGAAAAGGATATGGCTGTTTAATAAACATTGCTGGGTGGCGAACAGGCCAGGGAGTCATTTACATCCATGCAGCATGCCCGTCAAGTTCGGCTGTAACTGAACGTTAATCTGTGACAGACCTGGAGAAAAGAAACCGGCACTCTTACCCCTGCTGCCGATGAGAAGATAAATCCCCAGCTATTGAAGAAACAGATACCATCGGAGCTCTGATGGATGGCTTCAAATACATCAGAACGAACATTTTTTTTGCACCACAACGTAATAAAAATAAATATGAAAGGGAAAGCGGTGGCATCTGTTATGCCTGACGTGGTCTCCTTCCCAGACCTGCCCCAAACTGATAATGGATGGACTGAGATGTGATTCCTCCGATAAGTAGTCAAAGGAGAGGAACAAAATCACACTGGGAAAATGGAGCTGGTAAATCATGGCATGGAGAAAGGTGTGGTCTCATCAGTGAGGAAATAAAATTCAGATCCAAGCAACTTTCAGGTCCAGTTATGTGCCCATTAGAGCCCCAGAAATAAATACAAAATTCAAGATGGGCAGCGACTGCAAAGCCATTCTTCAGCCTTGCTCTGCAGAGAGGCTGCACCAATTTCCATCAGCAATCAGGCAACGTGGGGGCTGCCGGAACTCTGATCCAGTCATTCCTTCTTTGGTAAAAAGAAAAATTCTGATATTATCCCCAAAGTAAGAAAAGCATGTCGGTAGCAGCATGATACCTATAATAACCAGGAATTGCCAGCAGCCCAAAGGCTCGAGAAGTGGAGGCTGCCTTAGCTGAGTGAGACGTATTAAGGTGGTGGAATAACACGGGCCATTAAACATGGCCTATGCAGGGCGTGGCGGCTCCGCAAGGATTCCTATGAAATATTCATGGTCATCATTAGCTGCAGAACAGAGGCCTTCCTGGATATTGATAAGGAAGGGACTTAGGAGGAAATACAACTCACTTCAATTTTTAACATTCATTAAGATTTTACATTAAGTTGTGTGTTAATTTTAGCCATTCATTCAAGATTCATTGAGTATTGATTACCTGCCAGAGACAATGAGGACATTAAAATGAGAAATAAAGGCTTCCTATCTGCCAGACCCTTGCAGTCTACAGAAGAGACAGACACACAGACACACACACAGAGACAGACAGAGTGTGGTGAATGACATAAGAGGTCTCAGTTAAGCTTATAAGGAAAGAGTTGCTCTAGGATGACAACATTCTAGGCAGGCAAGCAGCATAAGCAATAGTCATACAGATTTAGTGTGTGTGTATCTGTGCATGTGCATGGTGTGTGTGTGTGTTCTCTATCCCAACAGATTTAGAGGACCTGAAGAATCTAAGATAGTTCTTTCATGGAAGCCAGGACCTATTAGCCACCACCCTGGAGCCCACTCACCCCATCTGTGTCCATCTCTCTCCCCCTCCCCTTCACCTATCCCCGCATAGATAAAACACACGCCTCCACTGAGTTCCTCCAGAGCTGTCTGCCCTGGGTGGCGACACTTGTGGTGCATTGCAGCCTGAGTGAATATTATTATCCCGAAGGCCACCTCAAGTAGGAAAAGAATTCTTGTTATTTTATAGGGACTGCTTGCCGTGAAATGTTCTTTCTTAAAAGGATGCTTGGATCTGAGCCAATCAGATCAAGCGGAGACATGGAATCTATTACTAGGTCCCTGAAATTGCTGGATTTGGTGACGTGTTCATAAGTAGAGTACAGCAAATGGACACAGGACCCTGGTTCCGAGCAACACGCACACGTATGTGGGGAGCCAAGAGTCAGAGCTGAGAAGTAACGACAGCAAAAAGCCACAAGCTGCAGGGCTGATGTTTAAAAGCTGGGGGAGGGGTGCTGTTAGAATTCAACCAATTGTTTGGTTTGTCAAGGTGTGTGAGGGGAGAACCTGGGAGCCTTCATGAAGAAATGGAGACAGAAGTCATGATGCTATCAAGAATAAGCAAAGAAGGGACTAGGAGGAGTAGTGTGCCTGCCAATACAGCAGGGTAAACTCTATGCTTCCCAGGACCCTCCTCTGTTGGTGTGCGGAGAGAGCTGTCAGCAAGGTACTTGCTGTGTGAGTGTGAGAACCCATGTAAGATGCCAGATGCTGTGGCACATGCTTATAACCCATCACTGAGGAGGTGGAGACAGACAGGTCCCTGGGGCTGCTGGTTAGTCACCCTCCCCTAAGCAGCAGTTCCGCTCTCCGTGAGAGACCCTGTCTCAAATAAATAAATAATAAATAAGGTGGATGGATCCTAAGGAGCGATATCTAAGGTTGGCCACTGTCTTCCACAAGTGCACACAAAAAAGGGAAAGGAAGGATGGGGGAGAGAAATAGGGGGGAGAGAAATGGGAGGAAGGGAAGGGGGCAGACATGGAGGGAGGGAGAGAGAAAGGAAGGGAGGGAGGCAATCTCACTCCCTAAGTCACAATGCATAACCAAGAACAAGCAAAATGCTCAGCTAGAGACAGCCCTTTGTTCCTATCCTTCTCCAAAGACCAGGACTTCCTGGAGGAGGACCTTTTCTAGACAGAGTCAAGGAAAAGGCTCAGCGGGAACATCTGAGACTGGGGAGCAATGATGCTTTCCTAAGGACCAGGGTCAGGAGTGAGCAGCTGCCCTGAGAGGATCCCTCTCTTACAGATTGACACAAGGCACCAAGTGCTGCTTCACCAAGAGCAACGAGGAGCTAATTGCAGCCAACAGAATGGGCTGAGGGCCTGAGAGGGTCCTTGAGTCTGCGATGGTCCTCTAGAGTGGATGCAATGTGGAGTGGCAGATAAAGTGTTGCTAACAAGTCAGAGATGCTCTGTGGGAATCGCCGCATTATCAGAAATCCGTCCTGCGCTTCCTTCCATGTGCGTCTCAGTTAGATGTCAGAGCCTCACTTGCCCTACCAACCTTCCGCCCTCCCAGACAATCTGGCTAACGTCTAAGGGTTTCTCCAGCTGCTTCTATGGAGAGGGCTTCAAGGTACAGGCTTTGCTGGTGAGGTGAGAGACCAACACTGAAGTGCAGAGCCTTGCAGATCTTCAAGTCCCTGTATCACCCTGCAGATGGTTTGTAGAGTCAGGAAAAGGCCCCTGGGGCCTGGGTCCCTCCGGATGGCACGGGAGGAGTGTCCACGAGACAGTGCCCACAGGGATGTCTTCTCTGTCTGGCTCCCTCCCTCCATCCTGCCCCAGACGCACACTCTAGTTCCTCTGGTCCCCCGGGAATGGTCCCATTTCCTGGGTTTGATATCGGGGTGGGGATGGTGTAACACAAGGCTCTCTGCTCACTTGTACTTCCGTTCTTCTCTTCATGCTGGGTGAGGGGCCGGACTGTATTCTCCAGCCTCTCCTGCAGCCACGTGCAGCTCTATCACTAAGTTCTACCCTGGAACCATGAAACGATGGGCAGAAACAAACAGACCTGCCCGTGCTCCCCTATACACCCTCCCCTCTGCTCTCCTCTCTGCTCCCCTTCCTCTCTGCTGACCTGAAGGACAGACCATCGTTTCAACATCTCCACGGAAAACCCCTAGCTAGAGGTGGCTGAGCATCCGGTAGCCTGGGTATAGGAAGAGCAAGGATGGCTCCTGGCAACCTGACCCAGTATCTCTATCTGCACAGAGAGGCAGTAGGTGAACCTCCGCAGTATCTAAAGCCCTACATTGGCCTTAGCTGTTACAGCAGCAAGCATTGCCCTGAACTGCCAGAGTTCAGCCACCTGCCTTTGACTCGCATGAAGTCTAGTCTAAGGATGATTTTCTTGACTGGTCCCTTGCTTGTGGCTATCAGAGAGGTGGTAATAGAGTCTTTTGAAGGCCACTCAGCTAGGGAGTTGATGACTGTCATCTTGAATAATGGCTTCCTAGGGTTACAGGAAAGAAACACAGGTGACATGCAACTCTGTGGGGACACCAAGACAGAAACATCTATCTATGGTCTACCTGAGCTATGACCTGCTGGACTCCATGACAGACTAGGTACTGGCCAAAGGGCATAGGGCTGGCTTTGAATGACAGGCAACAGTGACAGAGAAGGTGACAGACAGCCAACCCCACAGCTGGTGCTACTGCCCCTGTGGCTCATGCTTAGCACTCTTTCTGGGGGAGGGTTCCCTTTAGGGAGGTGTGACAAACATCCTATTACATAACTCATGGCTGGGCTTGTTATTTTGTTTCCAGGGCCTGAAACTCTTTAAAGGAGCAGTTCACATGAGCCCCAGGGGAGGGAACGATTTAGAAAACAAAATCCATCTCTCCACTTCAGGGCAGCTTTTTAGAGAGGAGGCGCGGGCAGCCTTCTACAATCTTTTGGAAAAAATGTGAATGTACATTCTAGCATCAGCCTCCAGTCTCTTGGTCATTTCTTGATCTTACCCTGGCCTAGTGATTTGAGTATGTCTGCGGAGAATGAGATGAAGGGGAGAGATGATCAAGTTATACCTCACACAGCCTGGGCCTGCCTCATACAGGAAAAAGTATGCTAGGCCTGGAACCTGGCCCTGGGCATCCATGGGAGGACAGAGCCTAGGGTGTGGTTAGAGGTGCAGAGAAGAACCTAGCCAGGGTAGAGCAGGCTGGCCAGGGTAGAGTGAGCTAGCCAGAGTGGAGTGGGCTGGCCTGGATGGAGGGAAGCTCCCTGTCCTTAGAGTGGCACAGATGAAGGGTAGCTTTTCTCAGGCAGGCTATCAAGAGAACTTGTTTGGAACAGCAGGGGCAAGGCTACTGAAATGAGATTTGTTTCCCAAGAGCTGAGGTACATGTCTGTAATCCCAGAACTTGGGAGGCTGAAGAAGAAGGATCACCGTTTAAAGGCCATCCTGGGCTCCATAGTAAGACTTTGTCTCTAAAAGAAGAAAGCATCCTCCTGAGATACTCCAGCACAAGCAGTTTTGTTCCCCCCTCCTTCCCATCAGCATAGCCACGCCCCTTTCTTGAAAGACATTACCCATGCATGAACACTTCCCAGGGACCTGGACCCCCTCTCCTAACTAGGGGCGCTGGGTCAAGTGAAGCCAGCCCCTGTCTCCTAATCTTAATGGAAGGCCCTGTCTCTGGGGACAGTGATTACACTACACAGGGTGTAAGCAAGCTGCTTGAGTTAATGCAATCAGAATGAGCTCTGGACTTCACCTTGCCCTTGTCTGACGGTCTGCAACAGGCGTGGTGACAAGGTTCTACAGTCTTCTTGCTGGCATGTGGGTCTCAGGACAGAGTCATCAACAGATGCAGAGCTGAGAGACTGACACAGTCCAGGATTACACTGGTGAAGCTCTTAGATCCAGCTTTTCCTGAAGCCGGGGGCTTTTCTGTTTGCTGAACCAGTAAATTCTACTCTTGATCAATGCAGTGTCCTGTCTAGAACGACAAGTTTAATGGTGGAATCTTAGGAAACAGCACTTAGGCTGTGAGGGAGTAGTGAAAAATAGGAAAAGAACAGGTGGCTGGAAGGATGGATCTGCAGGTAAATGATGTTTGCTACATAAACCGGAAGACCTGAGTTCAGGTCTCAGTGCCCATGTGCAAATTCCAGACAAGGTTGCACAGACTACTGTTACCTAGGTGCTGTTATGACCAAGTCAAGAGGATCCCTGGGACTTGTTGGCTACCAGCATAGCTTCAGGTTCAGTGAGAGACCCTGTCTCAGGGAAATAAAGAATTATAGAGGACACCAGATATTCTCCTCTGGTTTCTACAAGTGCCTGAACACATACATGCATATATGCCACACTCATAGGTGCACACATGTTTGCACATATGCCACATGCGCACACACACACACACACACACACACACAAAGGCCAGTGTGCAGTGTCTTTGAGGAAGGATGTAAGAGGACAGGGGTGTCTGACCTTCTTTCCAGGGGCCCCACAACTGTGTCCACCGTGGGTAAGCCGGCTACAAGACCCTCTGGACAGTACATCAGAATCTCCTCCTGTCCCAGCCAAGGAAATCAAGTTAGGCATCGAAGTACCTTCCATGGAGCTGCTTTCTAAGGCGGAGGTGGTGTATAGAGCCATGAGAAATTGCAGAGAATTGAAATGTACAGCTGCCAAGCCTGGCTCCACGGCTTGCCGCCATCAGCACGGAGTTTATGAAATGTGTGTAATAACATGGAGAATACTCATGATAGTGTGAATGGAAGCAGGATGCAAAATTGTACAGTCAGTATAAACTCAGCTATGTGAGAAAGGAAGAAAGAATTACAGACAGGACAAACCACGGCAGTAAATGCACCCCCAAAATGAGCAATGGGGAGCAGGGTGATTTCACTTTCCACTCCAGGCTTTGCTTTCTAAGCCATTTCCTGTGGGGGGAGGTGGATAGAGAGGTGTGTGTGTGTGTGTGTGTGTGTGTGTGTGTGTAGTATGGGGTGTGTATGTATGTTTTGTGGTGCAGTGTGTGTCTGTGTGTATATGTGTGTGTGATATAGTGTGGTTTGTGTATGTATGTTTTGTGGTGCAGTGTGTGTCTGTGTGTATATGTGTGTGTGGTATAGTGTGGTTTGTGTATGTATGTTTTGTGGTGCAGTGTGTGTGTGTGTATGTATGTGTGGTTTATGTGTGTGGTATAGGGTGACTGTATAGTGTAGGGGGTGTATGTGTGTAGTGTGGTTTGTGTGTGTGTGTGTTTCTAAATGTGTATGTGTTCATATACATACGGTGCACATGTGTGTATTGTTGTGAGTGCACATGTGCTCATGTGTGTGAGGAGGTCAGAGGACAACCTTGGGTGTTTCTCTGCAAAAGCCATCCTGGGACATTTGGAGGCAGTGTCTCTCACTGCTCTAGAATGTGCCAATAAAGCTAAATGTATTGACCAGCAAGTCCTGCCTCTGTCCCCCAGAGCAGAGATTGGAAGTGTGTGCCACCACAACCAGGGTGCTGGGGATCAAATTCGGGTCCTTGTGCTTGGAGGCAAGCGCTTCACTGACTTGACCTTCTCAAGTTCTCACTGAGTGTTGCTTTTAAAAAGCAATGGTGTTTGTTGCTAGTGGGCAATGTAGAAAGGGACCCATGGGCAATTTCTGAAATAAGAGGCAGATGAGAGGGCACAACTCTGTCCGCCCATCAAAAGACAGGAGATCTAGACCAGGCAATCAAATCTGTTCCCAGGTGCTCCCTGCAGCAGCTAGTTTGAATGGTTGGTCTCTCTGAACCCCAGCATCCTCCTGCCGGCTATCAGAAGAGATTCCTTTCTCTTCTGGTTGTAATAGGAGCCAGCACACAGTGTCTACCCTACTACACAGTGCATCCTTGCCAAATGAGCCTTCTTCACAGTCCTCAAATCCACTGATGGGGACAATAGGCGCTCTTCCCTGTCTGTGGTGACCCACTTTGGGAGCTAAGAATCACTACACACAACTGAGGGGGTGTCTTGTTAGAGCCCCATCTCTTCTGTGTCCTGTCTCATGCCATCTGCTGTCATCTCTGGCTACTAGGTTAAGCCATCTGTAAATAGCAGGACAGTTGTTCCCTGATGGCTCTGGGCTCTGCCCTTTCTGTTGTCTTTACACACAGACTGCTTTCTGCTTTCCAGAGACTCAGTCTGACATGCAGGGGCCTCAGAGTGGAGCTTCCTGAGGGTCCAGTGTCACGGATCCCAGTGTCAATGCTGGGGGTGGGGAAGGTCTCCAATCTTAATGATTCATGTGTTAAGGACTATCTTTCACAAGAGGATAGATAAGCTTCATCCTAAAGTCAGTCTCGCCACTGTCTAGTCCTTCCTCGGGGCTCCCTGGGGGCAGGATTCCCGGAGCATGTCAAAAAGAGAGGTAGGCTGCCAAGTGCCTTAGAGACAACCTGTCCCGTGTGCTTTGGGGATACAAAGAGAAACCAGAGCCAGAGCAAGTGGAGGCAGCTGGCCCATGCAAGGCCAAGTTCAAGCTGAACCTCAGTTTCCCTAACCCGCCCCATCAGGCAGACAACCCAGTTACTCATTCTGGCTGTAGAAAGATCTATCCAAGAATCAGGGAGACAAAGCACCTCTTGGGGGCTCTTAGCCCAAATAGAAAGAATTCACATCTCTCTTCAACACCGCCTGAAGCCCCGACGCTCCTGTCCTTCCTTAACCCAGACCTGGAGTCCTCCAGATATTGCAAGGGACACTTCCACTCAGCAACTGCTGCCATTCCCTGCTTGTTCTGGGGAGAATCTTGCTGGGAACTGCCAGTGAACCTTCATGTCCCCACGATGGCCCTGCTCCACCTCCCCTCACTCCAGCCACACTGAGCTGCTGGGCCTAGACAAGCTGGGAACGCTGTCACACCTAACTGGAGCACATTGCAGAGCAGATTCCGTGACCTATGACATGGACACCATGTGGACACTGGGCTGCCTCAGGCACACCCAGCAGACATCCTGGGAACTCACGGTCAGCAGCCAAGCCAGCTTCCTTTGTTGTATCTGTTCTTTTTCCACCTGGAAAAATCCTCTCTCTCCTTTCACAGCAGGTCAAGACCCACAGCCTCTGGGAAGTGATGAAGAGCCATCTTCCTCATCTTCCAGTCAACTGCAATAACTCCACCCCACACCCCAGTGTTTTCTTCGTTACTTCTGTTATAACCGCTGATACCAAGTCTTGGAGCAGGCCTCCTCAGCATCTACACTCACTGATATCTGGGACGAGAGTGTGCATTATGTGTGTGGATAGTCTATGTCATAGGGAACATCCTGCTGCGTTCAGGCCTCTGATGCATTGTGTGCAGTTAGACCACTCCCACTCCACAGTTAAGAGCCGAAGTCTCCTGGATCCCTCAGACCACCCCCAGCCGAATCCACTGTCTTAACATTGGGTTGGCAGGTCTTTCCTCCCACTAGAAATAGATTTTGAGAGCGTGTTTCATTGTTTTCTGCGCTGGCCAGTACCCAGTACACCCTGCTGAATGAATCTACAAAATGGCCCTAAGAGATCTGAAAAACTCCACTAGGTGCATTCCTCATTGCGACCATTAGAGGGCAGATAAGGCCTGCCGAAAAAGCACTGTGCAGGCTCCAATCACAGCCAAGGCATGGGAGGACCCAATGCCAGGACCCAAGTTCTGCCTGAAGCTAGGCTTCCACAACGTTCTTCTGTCCAGTCTCACCACAGCTAGGGCAATATTGTTAAACAATGACGAGACAGGTCTTTCCATCCCTCCTCTCCAGAGGCCAGCAAGGGCTGCCATCTTAGGAGTCACAGAACTCCTAAGAGCACAAGCCACCACCTCTACCGCCTCTCTTTCATCTCTTCTCCAGGAACCCCAACCCCATCTGTCCCCTTCATCTCCAATCAGGCCAAGTACTTATTTCACACAGCAGAATACCCTTCCTTCTTTTCTCGACACCCCCTACCCCATTTGCCTGTTCCCAGTCCTCGTTCTCACTTCCTGAATCTCCCAGTCCAAACACGCAAGACCCCACCCAGCAAGGCCTTCCTGAGCCACCTGTCCCCACTTCCCTCTTTCTTGGCTTCACCTTTTTCCCCGTGGCAGTTCTATCAAGATGGAAGGATGGCAAGACTGAAGGATGGATGGGTGGATGGACAGATGGATGAATATACGGATGGATAGGTGAGCAGATGTATATAAATAGATGAGTGGATATGTAGGTGGGTGGGCGGATGGGTAGATACACGGAGGGTAAGTGCGCAGGTGCAAACGCGTGGATGGAAGGATAGACATGTTTCTTTCTCGTTCATTGTTTTTCTTAGTTCCCCAGGGGTAGTTAAAGAGAACGGGTGAAGTTTTGGTCTCACTTGTCTGACTCTGCGTCCGTAGAGCATGGTCCACGGTCCGCGTCTGTGGAAAGAGGAGGGAGAAGCAGCAAACTCTGAGCCAAGCAAGGAGAACTGTGCTGTGGGCCCAAGAGGCTCCCATGCAAGCAGCACCCTCCCCAGATCCATCTCTGTCAAAGCAGACAGCAGAATCACAAAAGTCTTACGGAAAAATAAAGACGGCTAGCGAGGAGTATTTGCTGGCCCCTGTTATGTGTGAGAGGGCAAACGCTACACCCAGAAGTGGGGCTTGAATCCCCGCTTCGAGTTCAATTTCCTTGAGATGACTGATAATTCTTTCAGTTTCTGCACCCTTGTTTCAGAGCTGGAAACAGGGTAATGATAATGCCAGAGGTCGCCGAGCCACCTCCTCCTCTAGTCCAGGTGCCCATTCATGCTGTTCCTTGACAGAGGTCTTCTATGCTAGGTGCCTTCCACTGACTCAGCAAATGCCCAGCCTTTGCTCAGAAGCTTGCCTGAAACTGTGCTCTGGGAAGTTGGCCTGGGATCTCTGCTCCAGTGTGCCTCACTCCCTTCACGGTTGTCCCCCAGGATCTTCTCCTTGAGGATGCAGCTGTGTCCAGCTTCATCTCGTATAGCCCCACGTTCCCAGTCACTCGTGGAGATGCCTAGAAGGGGACTCACGCTGGAGACATCCTGTCTGACAGGTTTCTCCGCAGCCTCTGAGCCTCCTCACCCCAGGCTACAGTCTCTCTGATTACTTCCCAAGTGTCCTACAACCAAAGCTGAAGCCTCTCAGTTTGTACACCAGGGGCCAGATGGGAATTCCCAAAACTTAAAGCCCAAGATGCAGGGAGATGGACCTGATATCTGGGGACCAAAAATGCATATAATAAGGGAGCCCCAAACCATGACCAGCAACAACGGGGGTAGAGGGGAGACACATAGAGTGACCAGCCAAAAATTTTCCAGCCTCAGAGCTGCAGCCAGCACCAGCAGGGCCTTGAGACATCAAACCTGCCAGCTAAAACGCCCCATGAATATTTAACAGCCATCAATATTTAATTAGTGCAGACAGATTAACTCTGAAATCACACACTCTGGGGCTAGGCACCTCACTCCTGGGGTGGGGGGGGATGTCAGGGAAGAAAGGGGTGGAACCAAAGAGATGGCCATACTGCCCACAGTAAGGTCCCAGCACCACCTTTCCGCCTCATCTTTTACACCCCTCATCCCCACCNCCCCCACCCTCCCGCAGAAAGTGAGCAGCACTCACAACAGGCAGTGAGGGGCAGAAGCTATGAGGCCTATGTCTCAGGAGGTGCCAGGGATGACAGGAAAGAGCTGTGCCCAGCAGAGAGGAGCAAAGAGGGGGCCCTTTCCACTCTACATTCCCACCAACTCAGCGAGGGCCGCTCTGGACCTGGCCTGACTTCAGGAGCAGGTGTGGCTGTGTAATTACCTTTGCGCCTTGGCGGGCCTGGATTAAGCTCTTTATTGCATCGGCAGGAACACCAAGAGTCTTTTATTCCCTTCAGTTTCTCTGAGTTTTATCACATCTTGTGCCACTTTTCCATTTAATGGAGTGTCCCTTGTCATCCAGTGTCATGGTCAATGTCTTTAAGCAAATAAACAAACACACGACACTTGGTCAGGGGATTTCAAAATGTCAAGGCTAACCCTGGGCTTTGCCCCTGCCCTCAACCCCCTTACGTGGGGTTCCCAGGGTCATCCATGTTGTACTTTCTGCCTTGGCAGCTTGTACCTTCTCCAAGACCTGGCTGTCCCAGAGGACTTTCCCTCAAGGATGCCTTCAGCAACATCCTTGTTTACAATCCTGTTTGCTTTCCTTGCTTCCCCAGACAAAGCTCCTCAAAGACAGAAATCCAAACCTCTGTCCATAGCCTGCCTCACATGGGAAGGGGTGCTCACTAGGTGCCCCACATGGGAAGGGGTGCTCACTAGGTGCCTCACGTGGGAAGGGGCGGTCCCTAGGTGCTTGATCAATTGCTTTTGGTTTTAATGAACTTGAAGTGAAAGAGGTTTTAAGATAGGACCTGGTGAGCTGCAAAGGCACACTATCTATGTCCATGGTTGAGTAATAGTTAGCTACTGCTACGTAACAAACAACCACAAAACCCCAGTAGTGTGTATCGATAAGTATCTGGAATCAAAGGTTTTCAACCAAGCTCATTTTGAGCTGATCTGAATTCAGCTGGGCAATTATCCTTTGAACCACAGTAGCTGAGAAGTCCTGCTTCCCACTAAAGCAGTGGTTCTCAACCTATGTGTCACGACCCCTTGGGATCAAATGACCCTTTCATGGGGGTCACCTAAGACCGTCTGCATATCAGATATTTACATTGCATAAGAGTAGCAAAATTACAGTTGTGAAGTAGCAACAAAAATAATTTTATGGTTGGGGGTCCCCACAACATGAGGAGCTAGATTAAAGGGTTTCAGCGTTAGAAGGTTGAGAGGCTTGCTGCGGTTGCTCTTCCCTGAAGCTTTGTCCTCCACCCTAGATGGTGGGCTAGCTAGGACAAGTGTATCGCACAGCAATGAAGAGGTACAAGAAGGGATGCCTGGCCACATAAAGCCAAGTCCTTCCCACTGTGGGATGTTGTGAATGTACTGTTGACCAGAGCAAGTCTCAAGAAGCCTAGAGGAAGACACGAGGAAGCCAAGTCCTGCCCACTGTGGGATGTTGTGAATGTACTGCTGACCAGAGCAAGTCTCAAGAAGCCTAGAGGAAGACACGAGGAAGCCAAGTCCTCACACAGCAGAGCCATGGAAGGGAGCAGGAGGATGCTGAGACAGGGATTGTGACTGCCCACCGGTGAGTACCCATCAGACTGTGCGAAGGACCCCAGAGCAATGAGGCCTCAGGTGGGGTGGGATGGGAAGGAAGTGGGCAGTTAGTCCTACACTTTATCCCACTCCATCCTCATCCTCACCCAGTAAAGTCTGTATTAACTGCCCAGCCAGCGGTAGAGATAGGAAATGATGTCACCCTGAATGATAGCCCAGAAGGCAAATTTAAGGTCAGAGCTAAGGCTGAGGATCAAAGTAAGGCCAGACTCTGGACACCTGCGGTGAGGCGACTTCCTGCTGGTGCCTCTTTCCTGTCCCCACCCTCCTGAGATCGTGTGTAGTTGCTGCTCGGCCTCCGCCCCCATTTCTTTCTCCTCAATGTGTCAACTCTGAAACTTTCTCCCCAACCCTTGAGTCAATGTCATTGGAACCAGAAAAGTTTTGGGACAGAGGAGTGGCTAGGAGGAGGCTGGCAGGTAGGAGTCTCTCTGAAGTGTGGAGCCAGATAATGAGACTTAGCCTATGTAATCGGTTAATACAAAAGAGCCTTGTTTAGAATCGGAGGGAAAAGCGTGGGTTCTCATCCTGCCCCCACTGCTGGCTAGTTGCATAATCTTGGGCAGACATGAACTCCCTGATCCTCCAAGTTCTTGTCTTTAAAATGGGCTAACATGACCCTGTACAGTTCTGTGGGGGTCTCCCCAAAAGCTAGAAGGGCATGTAAGGCACCCATCATGGTGCCTCCACCCAGGACCTCAGCAGAGACTGGGCTCTCCCTCCTTTATCTGTCTTAGGAATCTTCACACCTCCACACCTGCCCCCAAAATACATAGAGTTAAAACACCTGCCAAGGATTTAATAACTTCATCAGCTAATTCTCTCCAGATCCAAGGTCTATATCCGGCCAGGGTGGTTTGAAGCCCACAGACATGACCCAATTGTTCTAAATATTCACCCCCTCCCTTTCATCAGCTCTATAGACAAGGTTTCTGTCCATTTCCAATTACCCATCCCTTGGATTTTTTTTCTTCTTTTCCTTGTTAAAGACCAATTTTACAAAGCACTTCAGCGGCTAGGCCGTTTTTATCATCATCATTAATTTTATTTCCCTTCTAATTTATTAATGGGCCAGGCAGCTTTCAAGTATCTCTCTTCCCCTGATGTATTTGTAAAATGTCCTTCTTATTCCCTGCGGCGGTCCTGAGGCCCTGCACAACCTGCATTTCTGCCCTCCTTCCTCTGCGAAGTCTTCGCTGACTCCAGATCTTCCCTGCTGGTCACCCGCCGATATTCGGCCACCCTCCATGTCACCCTTCCTTCCTCTCTAGGTTCAATGCAGGTCTGACCCTACGTGGTCTCCATGCTGGAGCTCACATCTACAGCCAGAGGTGTCAGTAAAGCTGTACCCACTCTGGGAGCAGAGAGGCTCTTTTGTCCACCCTGACAATCAGAAGGAAGGAAACAGAGGCCCCTGGATTCTCTCTGCACCTCACCACACTTCTCCAGGACTTCTGAGCAAGAACTAGGAGGAGTCTCCACTCAGGAACTTCTTAAATGGCCTGGATGAAACGTAATTGACACAACATTGACCCATTACAAGTGTTTAAGCATTACATCCAACAGTTTAAATCAAACCACCATGTCCAACCATCGCCAACAATCCACTGTTAGAATGTTTGCATGCTATGATCGTTCCAACAAGAGTCTTTGCTGATCCTTAGACCCACTTCACACCTTCATCCTGGACACATCACCACATGCTTCCTTTCTCTCCAGATTCATACAAGTAGAGTCACAACATACTGTTTTTTATGTCTGGTTCCTTTCACTTAGCATGTATTTGAGGTTTATCTGTTGTATGGTGTGTGTGTGTGTGTGTGCCACAGAGAAGAGAAATCATGTAGGACTTGGGAGAGGATGAATGACACAACGCGGCCTTCATATTAACAGGGTCATTATGTCAAGGACAGGCCTAGCACGGGCGTGGGGATAGGTGGAGAAGAGGGAGATTGGGGAGACCCACAAGGAAGCTCCCAGTGACTCACAATACAAGAGGCGACACAGGCTCAGGCCAGAGCATGTATCAGGGAAAGGTATTGTACTTGGATTCTGGCACTGTTCCATCCTGAGCACAGTAGCCTGATGATGGACTGTGGCCTGGGAGATTGGAATCATGAATGGCATTGGGGGTTTAGCCTGAGAACCTGGAAGAATGGATTTGTCATTTCCCAGGATGAAGATCCTTTGGGCCACACAAGTCTGGAAGGACAAAGCCAGCAGCCCAAAGGGACGCTAAGAGAAAGGCTGCAGACACGGCTCCAGAGTTCAGGTAAAATTAAGCTGCCATGGTGGCACAGGGACAGAATCTAAACCCATGACACCTGAGGAACATGAAGACAAGGGTAGTTCTGTGACTATCTGTGACCGTTCTCAATGGTCCTGGTGCTGGTGCTGCTTCAATAGCTAAGTACAGAAACTGGCTACAGCCTAAAGGCCTATGCAGTCTGTCTATGCAGTAAGTCTCCCCCAGCTCCTTCCTGGAGACTGAGAGCCAGCCACACACCTCAGCCTAAAGAAGTGGCCAGGGCTTCCCCCATAGAGCTTGCCTTATCACTTCTCCGACTCCATGGGCAACCAAGAAAAGGGGCTTCCTGGTATATCCATGAGTGTGGCTAGGCATTGCATTGTGTCCCCTAGCTTAATACCTTTCCACTGTATTTGTACTTGGGGATGAAACATAAGAAAGAATTTAGACTAAGTGACATTCTAAGGACAGGGCCCTGATAACATAGGACTCTTGGCTTTATAATAAAAGACACCAGAGAGCTAGTGACCTTACTTTCCCTACCTTCATACGTGTATGTGCATACACACACACACACGCACGCACACACGCATGCATGCATATCTGGAAGGTGCCATTTGCAAGCCAGGAAGTGAGTCCTCACCAGGAACCAAACCAACCAGCTTGTTGCTCTTGGGCTTCCCAAGCTCTAGAAGTGGAAGAAATAAAAATAAATGTTGCTGATGGACCACTCAGCCTATTGTCAGATGACACTGTGTTATTGCAGGGGACAGTGCCACACCTGGGCATTAGGCTCAGCCTATCGTCAGATGATACTTTGTTACTGCAGAGGACAGCGCCACACCTGGGCATTAGGTCTCTGCTCACCCATACCTTCCCATAAGAGTCAAGAATTCTACCTGTCACACTACAGCCACTCGGTTCCTTTGTGGGGGACATCAAAAGGGAGGAAAAGAGAAGGTTCCAGAAAAGAAGCTGAAGTTCACTCCACAACAAAATTCTCTTGATGAGAAGCATGCAAGCTCCTTGTTTCACTTGATAGCACCGGGGCAAAGCAAGTACCTCAATTGCTTCTCTTGCTGCTTCAAGAAAATATCCTGGTAAAACCAACTTCAGGAAGGAAGGGTTCCCTTTGGCTCCCAGCTGGAGGCTACAGTCTACTATGATGGGGTAGTCACAGTGGCAGGAGCTTGAGGCAGCTGGACACGTTGCATCCAAGTCAAGAAACAGAGAGCAATAAATGCTTGTCCACAGCTCACTCTCTCCTCCTCCACAGTCCATGATCCCAGTGCAGGGAATGGTGCCACCCACGGTGGACTTGTTTTTCCATCTTAATTAGCCTAATCAACATAATCCCCCATAAACACACCCAGGGCATCTCTGGGTGACTATAGATTTCATTAAGGGCACAATTTAGATTCACCAACATAGCAAGAATCGGTCATTTTGTTCCATCTTCTGTTCCATCTGCAGCAGGAACAAAGCCAGCCATTTGTTATGGACACAGGACACTGCTCTCTGTTACCAGGCTGCTGCCCTTGCTCCACTCACCATGCAAGCTGCCACGTCTACCCTACTGACCATTGTAACTGTGAATTCACAGCATTCTTCCCCA